>JAUEJL010090633.1:0-14275 GCA_032274825.1 Drosophyllum lusitanicum
ATAGCCTAACCAATCCATTCCAACCACTACTTGGAATTCTCTCATAGTCATGGGTATAAGTTCAATAGGGAATCTAATTGTATCTATTTCTATCACATTATGTCTATATACATCAGATACAATTACAGATTTAGCATCAGCAATTTCAACTTCAAGAGGAGAATCTAGCTTTTCACACATTTGGTTGAAATGTTTGCAGAAAGAAACAGATACAAATGATTTACTGGCACCCGAATCAAATAACACAAGGGAAGGAAAATTGTTGATAAGATATGTACCTGTTACCACATCTGGTTCAGTCTTGGCTTCCTCCGCTGTAAGCTGTAAAGCTCTTCCTTTTGGTTTAGGTACATCTTCCTTCTTCACTTCCTTCGCTCCTGGAATTCGTAATGGAGGTAATGCTGGTGTCGATTTAGAACCCGTAGGTTGAGTAGTTGAAGTTAACTTCGGGCATTCTGACCTCTGATGTACCGGCTGATAGCAGTTAAAACATACACGAAGTGGGTTCCTACAATCCTTCCCCACATGGCCCGACTTCCCACATTTATAACACGTAGGAGAACCATACCGACATTCTCCCAGGTGATGTTTCTTGCAAGTTGGGCAAATTGGGTAGGTCTTTTGCATCACCTTCTTCTCAGAAGACTCCACCCTCGGCTTTTTAAACACCGGTGCAGTTCTTTCAACTGACTTCCTTTCCTTTTCCTGCCTCTCTAACTCTAACTCCCTTGCTCTGGCTGCGTCTATCATGGACTTCACGGTCTGGTGTTTACTGGCATCAATGAATTCTCTTATGCTCGGCTTAAGTACCATCATGTACCTATACATCTTCATATTCTCGTTTGCAACATAATCAGGACAAAATCTTGCTTGCTCCAGGAATTTTGCATTGATCTCTGGAACAGTCTCCGTTGTTTGCTTCAACCTATGGAATTCATCTACAATCCTATCAATCTCTAATTGAGGAACGAACTGCTCAATCGCGATCTCTTTAAACTCCTCCCATGTCATGGTTCCAATCCTGGTATAACCCCTCTGTTTCATTTCCATGTCCCACCAATCCTTTGCAGCACCACGCATTTGGTTGGAGCGTATCTTACTTTATTTTCAGGTGCACATGAACAAGTATGGAAAACACCCTCGATTTCTGAGATCCACCTGTGACTAACGACAGGATTAGTAGATCCATGAAATAGTGGTGGTTGGCATGCTGAACAGTCCCTAAAAGTGCAGACTTTAGGTGCGTCACGAATGATACTTGTGGTTAGGGGTTGATCCCTTCACCTCCTGCAGCAACTTTTGCTGCAAACTCCTGCCTGATCATTTCATGGTTTTGATCATTTATCTGTTCCACCACTTGGGTGACAATGTATGGTATACTCTGCTCCAAAGCTTTTCCAATATCTTTGGCAACTGTCTCTTGTATTGTAGGTTCAACGACTCCCTGATTGAGATCTGGTGCTCCTTCATTCACAATTGGTTGTACCCTTATAGGGATTTGCTCACCAGTAACACTAGTTTCTACTCTTTCTGGTCTATGACTAGGACCACCTTCTTGTCTATTTGCAGCTCGTGAACCTCTTGTGTTTAACATTTTGAATTAGAATGGATATAGCTCTTATAAGGAATTGCACATGTCTAAGTTTTTATCTACTCAGTGTTAAATTACAATAAACACTTAGCATATTGTTCACATATATTCTCGCACACTACCCCTAACCTGATTCATAAGTTACAGTCATGATTCTGTCAAGTTTCAGTACATACGATGCATTTGTAGTAGTATGGGCCCCCTTACCACTTCAAATTCACTATATATACTAAATCTTAACTTTCACCACTTGGCACCTTACTTCACAAGTTCGGGTAAAAATATATATATCATATTCTCAATTACATACTTAGTAAGTTAAATCATAAAGATTTCACATATGTCATATCAATTCTCTAATTATTTCAGATATTCACATGTAGTCCTCATATAATACATAATGAATATAATGGTTAGTATACTCACCAAGCTGCAAGCCTCTCGTTTGACAAAAATTTTCAAAACCATGGTTCAAGTCCAGACTATGCAGAGCACACATCCAGATCCCTCAAACCGTGGCTCTGATACCAAGTTGTAACACCCTATTTTATAAAAACTAGTATTTAAACAAAAACATGTCCAAAAGATTCACATATAAGCTAGAACGTAAGCGGAAGCGTATTTACAACAAAATATGAAGATTATTTCAAAAGTGTACACACTTAAAAGTACAACTGAAGTGTTGCTGTAGTTCTTATATTACACAAAAGGGCGTTAATTGTTTCAAAAGAGTTGAGTGAAAAGTGGTCAAATGGAAGCTTTGCCCTTGCCTTTGCTACGACCTGCAAAACATTAAAAAAACAGTATCTGATAAGCTACGAGAGCTTAGTGAGTATGTCAAACTAATAATCATATAAACACACGTACAAGATCATAAAGAGATACCACACGTATGTCAGGCAAACAAAGCTAGCCTCTGGTTCTACACCCAGGGCAGCAACATAGATCATAGTACTATACCACATATGAATCTTACTGCACATAGCAGTATGCTAAACAACACATATGAATAATACATGCATAATATTCTATCATGATAACACACATGCTGTAGGTATGAATAATAGTCTAGTAAACTCACCTTATAAGCTGTAATGTTATAAATCAATCCACAAGTAATTATGGTTCAGTGAAAATGTCCACGATTAGTCTCTACAGGTAATACACCAATAATATATTAAACACATGTTGAAACTTAAGAAAATAGAAACTGAACAGGGCAGGGCACGCCCGTACCCTATGATAAGCACGCCCGTGCCTATATGGTGCGACTTATGGATGCGACTTTTGTATCCGACTTATGTATCCGACTTACAAAACTTAAAGTCGTAAGACTTAGAAGGCACGCCCGTGCTTGGGCATGGTACGACCGTGCCTTTACCCCAAAGCACGGGGGTATCTCAAGAACTAGAGCTAGCCACGGGGACATAGGCACGCCCGTGTCCCGCTCTGGTCTGAACCAGTAATTCGGTCAGCTTGCTGTTTTATGCCATTTTCAAACCAAAACTCAATTACAATCGATTTAAAACTTCATAAGGGTGATTCCTTTCATCCCAAACAGCTAGTAAACAACAACTGACACCAAAATAACATATTTTGATTCTTGAATCAATCCTTGACCCACTTAACCCATAAGAATACTTAGAACAATTCAACGAAACTTACCTTGATGACAAAGTACCTGATATAGTGATAATAAGATGCTAAATCCTTGCCGTTCTTGTTCAAAATCCACAGAAAAAGAAGATGGCAGTTGCAAACTCACGTATGAAGTATGGAGAAAGGAATGTCTGTGTTTGTACTAGAAAGACTTCAATGAGAAGTCAAAGAAGCAAGTCATATATATATCTATAAGTTTAGGGTAATAGCACAAATGGTCCCTGCACTTATTTAATTTCTATTCTAACAGTTATGGCCCCTCTAGTTTTATATACACATCTAATCTCATATAAGCAACTCATAACACACATATAACACTTATAATTTATTAATTAATAAATTTCAAACCTTGGGTGTTACAGTGTTGTAGGTCCTCGCGATTGGACTTGTCAATTACCCAACTTATGAAATCTGTTGCTTTTACTGTGTTGCGGATCAGGTGAGTTACACTAACTTATACATGATATTAGCGTGAAATGTGTATGTTATATTGATGTGATTGTGTAACTGATGTGTTTATATGTGAAGTGAAGGGTTACGTTATATTGTGGTGAAAACGTAACTCGGGCACAGTCAAACATAGTGTGAAATCCTTGGTACGGCTTGGATAGTCAACTGCGACCCAAAGTGTGAAATCGTCATCAGTGCACTGCGTCGATAGTATGTGTTATGATAAGTGATCATGGATTGTTTTATATATGACATGTGCATTCCTAGTGTGGTGTGTAAGTTAGAGTACTCGCTAAGCTTTATGCTTACTGTTGTTGAAATTACTCTTTTCAGGACCGGATCGTGGGAAAACTCCAGCAGCGTGAAAACGGCTTGTCATCTATCAAATCGTTTCCGCTGTTTTATTTACTCAAACATTTTAACAGACTTTGGTTGTAATTAATTTCTAAATTGTACTTAATGACGTGTAGTTCCAGGTACGGGACCTCGTCGGATTTTTGTTAATTGTTACATTTGAATGCATTTTTATATTACAAAAAAAAAATTTGGGACGTTACACTAGTTCTCAAATGAACCCTCATCTCTATATATATTCATCATTCAAACTCAAACATTCAATATAAAATATTAAAGTGATTACAATCATCCCAAATAAATAAATGTTAAAATTCAGTAATGGAAGCTATTATATAAATGTTTGTTTAAACTCTAAAAATGATAAAATCCACGGAATTGCTGTCACGCCGGAGCTTTCCCCTTCCCCGATGGACCTTAAAGAGATTAAACAACGGGTAAGCTAGAAACTTAGTGAGCAACACATCGATCATACTTTATAAGCATCACACCACATAACTGCACGTAAGAACCCTTCGGCCACGATGTCTACATACATCCATCATGCCAGTCCACTCGACCTTGATGCCATAAACATCAAATAACTCCCTCGATTATCAGGTTCACAGATAAACAAACAACACATTAATTAACACGTAACATGTACATATATTCATCACAGATATACAAACGTATCATAAGATAAGAGTTAGTGAAACTCACCTGATTTATAGTCTAGGTATTGACTACAGACACGCAACGAGTAATTAAAATTTAGCTAGTGCTGGCAATCACCTACAATCAGATCATACCTCATAAATTCTCATAACTCTACACACTCATATCGTAATTTGTGATTCTCTTATTAATCCTTGTTTTATTATTTGGGCTCCCAGGCCCAATTGCGATTCTAGTTATAAATTACAATTTGCAATTCGCGTGATTACTACAATTTGCGACTCAAGTGCAATATATTTAATCTGTGATTATAGCCCATGGCCCAATTTGCTTTGCAATTCAATTTCAAATCTAAATTGCAATTCTAAAAATGTAACCATTTGCGATTCCTTTAAAACACTACAATTTTGCGATTGCTTCCACAATCAATTTGCGATTCTACTCATACTATTACCATCGATTTTCAATTCATGTAAGGTAGTTAATTTGCAATCCATTCTCACTTGAAATTTGTGATCGAGTAACACGTCTCTATATATACAATTTGCGATCCAGACTTGTTGAAGAACAGGCCCTTGTGGCAGCAAACCATCGACCCTCTTAAATTCGTATTCTACTCAATCCTAAACCATTTATCATGATTCTTGATCCAACTCTATCTATCAATTTAATTTATAACAAAGTTACAACCATCAAGACCCCACATTTGTTCTCGGCTTTTAACACCATACGACAGCAAAGAACTTCAACAATCTTTCCCAAAACCCAATTTGAAACTCACAAAACCAAAAGCCAAATGATCGCTACCGGTGTAGGAATCGTACCTAAGTGTTATCCGATTGATCCCTTTCGATTTGAAGAAGTATCGACTTGTTCCGGCTCCCTCCTTCTCAACCGATGACACACATATGGCAGCTTTCTTTCTCCCTCTCTAAAACGGTAGTACCTACAGTTAGGGTATTGTGCCCCCCTTAAAATGTTTAATTACCTTATTTAAGTCGTAATGGCCAATTACACCCTTCCACTAGTTGCACAGCCCAATAAGGCAATAACTAGTACTATTTTAAATTGTTGGCCCAATAATAATCCACTACATTTTAACATTTAGTAATTAATACAACAACAACATTAATAATAATAATAATAATAACGATAGTTTCATACCACCACCGAGGACTACCGTTGCCACTTGTTACAACCACTATACACATGTTCATTGTCCTGGCTGTTAAATTGCACTTGTGCAACTCAATATAGTATTATTGGGTTGCACATATGCAACCTTTAGCTAGACTAACACAAAGAAAGGTTGCACACTCACACACATAGACTATAGTGGGTTACTTTCAACCTGTTCAAGCTCTCACGAAGCAGCTCTGGCCTTGGTATCATTGCGAGTTTCTTGAAAGCTCTAGGAGTTTTATGTACAACAGAACAGAAAACCTAACAAAAAAACTTCATTGTGTTGAGTTGGGCCATTGGGGTATATAGATGAAACAGTCCACATTTCATCTGATCATCTTGAGACCCCTCACCTTAGAATTATCCACATTTGTATCCAACAACATTTAAGGTACAATACATTCAGCTCTTGGTACAACACAATTAAATTTAAATCCAAAAGGTAAAACTAAAAACATTATGTTACCCGTTAAGGAAAAAATAAACAAAAAGATCAAGAAATGAACACTAATCTTTGTTACTTTAAACCTGCAGTTTTATACCTGCAAAGTACCTTGCACCTTAGAATTCTATCCTGCACATAGAACCCAGGCATCACCATAACCTTCACCTTGGTCGGGTTTTGTGTCTGTGACCGTTGCCTATCCACAAACATATCCTCCATGAACACACTATCAAAGCTTCTATTTTCTTCCACCCTCAAAATTCCCAATGCCGGACTAAACGAAAACGCTAACAAATGTAACAACCATATACACTTGGCCGCCACAAAAAACGCCTGCAGCAACTGCTCGGGCCATGGTCTAGTCCAACTCAACGCTGTAATAATCCCGCTCATTTTCTGATCACAGAACCTGCTAAACTCTTCGCTGTAATACTTTGTTCCCTTCCTCAAAACCTCGTTCCAGCTCAAGTTTCTGAGCGCACAAAATGATGAGAACTGTGCTTGGCGTTCTTGTTCTGGGTCTAAAAGCTTTGGGCTTCCATTCTTCTGAAACACACAGTTCTCAAAATCAGTATAAAGCGATTGGTTTATTATCGCTTCCAAATGGTACAAAACCGCTTTCGAGTACTTTGAATTGAAAGATAGCTTGTGGGGTAGAAGAAGCGAGTTTAAATTATCAAGTAAAGCGGTATCTCCCTCATCAATTTGAGCTACTAATGTTTTACAAAAGTGTTTCACTGATAATCTTGCTTCAGACACTATCTGCATAAACCCTTCCACCATTACTTCTTGACTGACCGGCATGTTTTCTGAATCAACAGGTTTCCCTTTCATCATCACTCGGGAATTATCAGAATCTTTGGCTTGTGATTGTAACACTGCTTGGCTTAAGGCTTTTTTGAGCTCCTCACAGTAATTCTCTAAATACTCCAACTTCTCCTTTAAACCCCCTATTGAAGATTTCATCTCTGAGACCTCCATTAACGCTGCATCCCGCCTCTCGCTTGCTTCGATCAAATTTTTCTTCAACGCCTCGACTGACATTATCCCTGAATCTTTAATAGAAGCTTCCTCTGATCCTGTTCTGTTTGATGAATTCTCCATGTTTTTGTGTTTTTTCTTGTTTAGTCTAGGAAACAACCAGGAAAGACTCATTCCTGATCTGGGTTTGGAATGAGATTGAATTGAAGAATGTGAATCGGTCATAGGTACCACCAAATTCGAGTACTTGTGATTCTTGGAACAGTTTTCTGAGTGGTGGTTATTATTATTACTATGCGTGCTGAGTGTTGCGGGTTTGCATTTGTTGCATGACGAAATCGATCTGAAGTCACCGAGACTGTTTCTTCTTGACCTTGAGAAGTCCGCTCCGGGTGATGCTTTGAGGAGTGTAATGTGGTGATTTGAGGAAGCCGTGACAGAATTCTGATCATCCGACGGGCATGTGTGAGGTACAATGTTCATCAGTTCGGGTGGTAATAGCGTCCTTGATGATGTGTTCGGGTTCTTGTAATCAGATAAGAATCGTATATCATCGTTACCTCCTCCGTTGACACTACATTCATCCCAACAACTTGGAAAACTTCTTGGTACATCATCGTAACTCTGTCAAGATAAAGAAATATCAGTCAACTTGGAAACTAGCGTCAGGGAAAGGGAATGGAATGGTCGCTAGAAAGGGGGGTGTTTGGGTCTTGTTTTTCTTTATTATTATTATTATATACTTATTATAATAACATCGACTTTCAAAGATCGATTGTCGAAGTATTTTCTCGAAAAGAAAAATCGTTTCTTTTGAAGCAACTTTAGTCTGAAAGGCTGTCCAGCAGAAACTTGAAACAGAAACAGAAACAAAGTGTTTTTATATAAAGAGAATCTGCTTTATATGTGTATGATATTAGACTATCAAGTATGTATTTATTTTAACCCAACCTTGTGGCATGGTTACTTATCTTTATTTATTTAAAATATCTTGTGTTTGATTCTCCATTTGGGTCATGTTAGTTTAAAAAAAAAGATTTTGTAACCCGGTCTATGCGTTTTACTGACCGGTCATATGGTTTAACACTGTGGGCATGGATTTAAGCCCCGGACCCTCGTCTTACATTAGCGTTGTGTTTTTGAGTTTTTTAAGAAGAGAAAGTGAATGAAAACGCAAACTTAAGTGTTTCATTTTCTTCTCTTCCCTTTTCTCAAGAATATAGCGTAATGTTTGACCTTTAGTTGAGTAACTTTACTATATCCAATTCACCATCACAAAGGTCATATGCCTTATTCACGAGCTAAACAGCCTAAATTTGTAAGCTCGTATGGAATGACTGTTTCCCATGAACTTGGTAGATTTCAAGTGGATACACAACTTTTTAACAGATAAAAATATTTACACAATTTGGTGACAGCTATGATGGACATGGAGTTATGATTGTGATCCAGAGGACCACAAGATCGATCTTTCCCAAAAAAAATAAATAATAATAATAATAATATTGTAATATGTAAATATTGGGGCCCCAATTGGTGATGTTTAACTTCGACTCTTGATTATATTATTATCTTATAAATAAATGGCCGGTTGTTTGATATTAAACCTAATTGGGTAGCGTTTATGGTAGATGATATAGATGGGTGGTTAATATAACATCTCGAAAATGATTTGTAGGTCTAAAATATATACCTAATGTAAAATTGAAAACGAAGAAGATGATACGTACGTGTTAAAATTAAAGATTATAAAAAAGAAAATATATGATACATATATCAATTCTGTAATGTATTAGATTAGATATGTCTTTTAGTTGATTAACTAAGCCCATATATATAACATTACCCAGAGTAAAAAATACAGCGCAATGGTAAGGTTTAAAAATTTTATAATTTTTGTACTTGGCTCACAGTTTATATGATTTCCATCTTTATTAAAAATTAGAAAAAAAGAATTATAATTCAATCGCTAAATCCTCTTTCATGTCTTGTGATTGAGATTTTGCAATATTTAATTTGGTTTATTAAATGAGTTTAATTTTATATTAATTATATAAGAAAAAAGGTGGTCAAGTAAAGATCGATGCTTCTGATGTATGTATGTATAGTTTAGGGGAAGTATATATATATAAACAAAAATGAGATTAAGCTATCTTATAAATTCAGATTATTTAATGGTATTAAACAATTTTTAACATCAATAATTTGCATAACTTTTAATATAAAAAAAAAGTTGATAATGAAGTAGTGATTCAAATGGAATCTTAAATAACGAACTATATTTATTTATTTTTAAATTAATGGGATTAGTTTTAAATTACTGCATAATATCGCTAACTTCACAAGCAATATGTTGAGAGATTGCGTAGGGTGGTTTATAATGGGTTTTCTAGTGCGTTGCACATATCTCAATGGTTAATTTACTTTTAATAATTAATAAATAAATACGCAGATGAAATTGAAGTCCAAAACCAATATGGCTTGGCAAAATCCAATCAAATTACGAATTTAATTTGAATTAATTTCATAAAGAAATCATTAAGAGAGAGAGAGTTAATCTTACCGGAGTGAAAACAGGGTAATCCTGAGCAGAGAGTTGGGAAGCATGTCGTGGGAGCGGAGACGCTACCGGAAGCCGGAGATGCGCCGGACTGTTGTTCTGTAACAGAGCAGCATGAAGTGCTCGGAGCTCCACGGCTTTAGCAATGGCTGCTTGAATCTCCTGCTTGCTCACCTCGGTGGTTGTTGGGTGGTGGTCTACGGTTTGATATAGTCTGGATGATGGTTCCTGAGTGGCGGTGGTTGTTCTGGTGGTGGTGGTGGCCATTTGTGGAGTAGAAAAGAACAGAGGAGATCATACGAAGGAAATATATATATAAAGTATAAAGTTATAAATAGAATAATTGAACGAAGGAATGTAGAAAACAACAGAAGGAAGGTGTGAATCAACGGTTGGATTTGCTTTCCAAATGAAGAAGAAGATCACACCACCGCACGATTATCAGAAATAGATGAGAGAGATTGCTAGAGAGAGAGAGGTGAAATCCAAAGAGAATTTGTCATTGTTACCAATGGAATAAAGGGATGGGAGCATGTGAAGAAGAGGGTGGTGACCGAATGACCGAGTTTCTAGTGGTTGTGTAGATGATGGGGTACGCGAAATGACTGTTATGCCCTTTAGTTTATGACCATTTAGTATTTACTCAGAGTTCAACAAAAATAGTTTGGGATGACAAAAATGTCTCTTGTGAATATGTGGTTCATTCACAAAATACAAGAATGTAAACTTGATTCTACATCTTTATCCCACAGAGATTTGAATCCAATATCATTTTTTGATTTTAGTGTAATCAATTATATCTTAGATAATTTTGGTTTACTTAATACCATAAAAGTTTTTATATTAAACTAATACGGGTAAGATAGTGTGGAGTACACATTTATTTTAGTTAATTGAATACCGCAATAATAAGCGTAGGTATCAGAGGGGCAACGCCTCCTAGTTAGGATCCCAATCCCAAGTGAGTGGGCGGAGGTTAGGAGGAGGCAGCCCTTGCTAGGGTTTGAGGCGGCGCCCCAATCCAAATGATATTTTAATAAGACCCGGTGCATCAAAATGGTATTTTCCCGCTAAAGTTATACCTCTTGGTGATTAGCTCAAAGCCCGAAAGTAACTAACTTTATAATTAACGAACTCAGTTTGAGGAATCCTCTTTGATCTTCTGCATATTGAAGGATTCAATATTTGAATCATCCCAAAAGGTAAATTCGTGATATTCATTATTTCTTTCGGAAAGTCCAATACATGATCCAAAGATTTATCCAGACCGATTTCTCTACAATAATTTCTAACACTGGATACTTCTAAGATGAAGGTCTTTTGATAACCGATCTAAAGACTTTAGCATGAAAATACAAAAGTTAAATCGGAACATGACATGAGGGAAGATATGACAACATATGCGGGTGATGGAGGGGAAGAATGTGTAAACCCATATGTTTAGTGTTAAATATAGATAATTTAGACATCTAGATTATATTTGTTTTAAACTATTATATAGTATAGGGGTTTCTCTGTATTTGTGACTACATGTAATATTATTATATGAATGTAATGTAATAGACAGATAACCTAGATTAACATGTAGAAATTAAAGATAATGAGCACGGGGTTCGGCATAGCAAATGCAAATAGAGCAGGCATGGAAGGCAATAAAACACAAGGAAACAAGAAAGGGTTCATTATTTTTTTCTTTTGATAGTTGCCAGTGTTTTTTTCAATCATGTGTGACATATAAAGGGTATAACGTATGTTCATCACATTATCATCTCTATATATGGTTTTATTCTGATATAATGATGTACTTTAAATAATAACACTTAATCATTAATTAAGGATAAGATGAGAAAAATGAAGGTTAACATAGCAATTAAGTAAAGGGTTTACTTCTCCAAGATGTATTAAACTATACCCCAAATGTTAATGTGTGTATCCACCTTTCAAAAATGCTATTGTGTGTATCAAACTTTCAAAAAATATATTATTGGACGTGGACGATGAAGAACATCACACTCCTAGAGCCATGGATGATAGAGGGGGACAAATAAGAGAGTCTATAGCGAATGAAATGTGGAGTCAATATTTGTTATATCCAAAGAATGAAATTAACATGTCTTATTAGTTTAATTAATGGTTAATATTGGATGAATACGTATTATTTGAATTTGACATCTGATTAATGAGTATTATTTTATTAATGGATCAATTGTTGGATTTATGTGTATTATTTGAGTTTATGTATGTCACTAATATGTCTTGTGTTAATAACATGTTCTATTATCAGGCAGAAATTAAACAATGAGTAAAAAAGTAAATGAAGGATCCACTGAAAAATTGATTTGGACCACACCTATGGATATGGCATTTCTGCAAGTAATGATCAGAGAACAAAATAATGGTAACAGAGTTGAAGGCATATTTACTACACAAGCTTACGCTAACATGGTAGAGGAGCTAAGCAAAGTTTTTGGAAAGGATCTCACAAAAGATCATCTAAAAAATAGATTAAAAACTTGAAAAGAGCATTTTGCTAAGTTCTGTAACATTTTTCAAGGAGTTTCGTTGAGTGTTTTTCATGGGATCCGACCACCAAGTTACTTGGTGCAGAAAATGATGTGTGGGAAACATTGATCAAGGTAAGCATTGATTTTAGTTAGTCATTTCTTTCATTATTATTTATTTATATATTTTGGGATTATGTAAATAGGATAAGCCTGAAGCTGCAAAGTGGAGGACAAAACATATTATTCATTATCCCTAGATGCTAGAGTTGTTTGATAGAGATAGAGCTATGGGTGGAGGAGTTGACACTGCAAAACAAAGGAACACGAGTTTGAAACAAAATGCCCTAAGATTGGAAACAATTGAGGAGATTGACCAATTGTTGGAAACAAACAACATTACCTTGGAGAATTTCACTAGTGCTGACGACATTCATGTTACATCACCAATGCCTACAACTTATTCACATGCTAAACTTCCAAGTTCTTCAACGAGTAAGAAAAGAAAGATTGAAAAGGATGATGAATTTACATCGGGCATTATAAGTTCCATTAAAAATGTTGCTGATGCTATAGATAGAATTACTAAGGTATTGGATTAATTTGTACTTATCTTCACTTGGTTTTGATTGACTAATATTTGTTGTTGGCTAATTATTTTAAGATGAGGGAAAGTTCTCGTCCACGTGATTACTCGGAGGAAAATATCTTCAAGGAATTGGAGCTTTTGGGGATGAGATATGAGGACTTACCAAAAGCGTATCTATATTTGGTGAAGCATCCGGAAGAAGCAAGAGCCCTCATTGGTTGTCCTCTTCATATGCGGATGACAATTTTAAGTACAATGATGGATCAAGTGAATGAAAGGTTGTTAGTATTCAATTTTTTTGGTGGATCAAACTCATATGAGTCATGAGGTTATGTTTTTTTTTTTGAAATTATGTGGTGGGTTGAACTCTTATAGTCATGGGTAATGTTTTAAAGATTTTATGGTGAACTAAACTCTTATGGGTGTGCATTGAAGTTTGAATTCAATCCATGAGGCTTGTAGAGATCTTACTATATCGTTGGTAGACCTTTATGGGTGTGAACTAAACTCTTATGGCTGTGATCATTGTTGTTTATGCTTCCTTTAGGCTTAATGATTTAATACCAGTTGTATTTCAAAATCTTAAAGTGAATCCACTTAACATTAGTGTCCGAAAAAGTGATTTAGTATGGATTAATTGAACTTTGAAATTTTGTGTTAGACTAAAATGATTGATATTTCTTTTTGAAGTTTTTTTCTTAGACTAAATTCTTATAGATCATTTGTATTTGGATTTAGCGTTCGAGAATGATGATGATAAAATGGTGATGGACCAAAATCTTATGGTTACCTATAATTAACATAACTTGATAAAATATGTAAAAGTCTTTAGAAGGGTAAATGTGTAAAAATAACATTTTCTTTTCTTTCCTTCCAAACTCAAGACATCACTTTCCTCTCTTTTCCCTTCCATTTCTTCTAACTCAAGAACACACTAAAAAAATAATTTGTCCCAATTACAGATCTGGTTCACGTGGTTTAAATTTTACGGGTTTGACCCTTTTTTATTTCAGTAAAAAAACTGAGGAAAAACAGATGTTCACCGAATATATGAAGGGCTGTTTGAATGAACCTGATCGACTGAAGCTATGATCGATTAAAGGTTCTTCAGCTCCCGTTTGAAAAAAACCAGAGGAAAATCACAAATTAAACTCAGAATGAACCTCACTAGAACAAAACTGCGATTTCGTTACACCAAAAAAGTGTGACGATATGCATATAGTCACACTTGCGTTTTCAGCGTATGTGTGACGAAAGGTCGAGTGACCATAGGGTACATACAGTTACATTAGCGGGTTAGTGGCCG
>JAUEJL010090644.1:0-14273 GCA_032274825.1 Drosophyllum lusitanicum
GGGGGATTGAGTGTGGCAAGGTGCATGAGATGAATTCATGGGTGGGTGATGACATTGAAGGAGGGGGAATTGGACGGATTAGATTGATTCTCGCAGTACTCGCAATAAAAATGGTTCTAAAATGATCTTTTCACCATATATGTGTGTGTGATAGATATATGTATTTTTGCTTAAGCAAAAACATGAAATTCCTAAAGCTTTTAAGTTAAAATCATTTGCCATACTAATTAATAACCATCATTGAATGGTCCCCGGGTTAACCCGGGAAGATTATGGGGTCTCTGCCTAAACCATCAACATTTTGGTTTACGTATGTGCATACGTAAATATATATATGTATGAACATAATACTTAATTACTGCTCTTTATTATCTATTTCTTTAATTTATTTACATAATCATAATGAAAGAATTAATGATGAAATAAATTATGAGGTGACTAACCGGGGCATTTCCGCTATTGCCTTTCTTGTAGTGGTTTGAGCTTAAAAATCTAATCTAATGGATAAAAAAATAGCATATCTAACTAGATGCACTATGCATCGAACATCTAATTCGATCTAGGTTTTTTTACATAATTTTAGTTTCATCACTTTTTTTGTTATGCTAAATTAAAAATAACGATAATTTTGTCAATTTTCAAATTTTAGTAGTGATCTCTATGTTCTCCCCAAGCGAGATGTTCTCTCTGAAACCTTACCCGGCCAGTACACACACACATACAGACATATATGTATATATAGAGAATGATTCATTAGAGAACCGCTCTTAACGAGAGAACTCCGAGAATTAATCTTGATCATTGATTAAAAAAATCAATGGCCAATAAAGATGACGACTCATTAGGAGTATTTTGGAAAAATTAAGCCTTGCTCTTTAATGAATATCTACCCGAACGTAATTCACAGTTACGAAAGTATATAAAAGACCAAAATACCCCTATTAATAAGTCATTAACTAGCATTAATGCATGTTGATTATAAATAGTTATTGTACAAACTCGATTAACTATATAAATAATTTATTATGAACGTAATTATGAAGCTCACACAATCAAATAAAGAGAGATTTGAGCATTTTGATTTTGAGCTTTAAGTCTAAATAAGTTAATCTATTATATTAAAAACTTTTAAGTTGATACAAATGATAAAAACAATGAGATTTGTATCAACTTTTAAATTGATACAAATGATACATATAATAGTAAAATGTGACAAATTAGATACAATGCAGTGAACTAAACCCTAATCCAAATATCACTGTTTGAGTCACAAAAGCTGTATTATCTAACATACTATACATTTTATCGGTACTTTTGTACTATAAATATAAAACCCTTATTATCTAACATTTTTGTTGATAATTAAGTTAATTCAAGAAATAAAGCCAAATTCATTTCCAACTGGTTAAAGCAATAAATTAATGTACAAAAATATCCCCAAAAGAAAACCGACTACAAGTTCTCGACCAATGAAATCGGCCAGACATAAAATCAAAAGTCATCATCTACCAATTTAATTTGTTCATGATTGATTAATTTGAATTTAAAAAGTCAAATACATTTCTAATTGCTTGAAGCATGTAGCTACCGATCGAGACCCAAGTAATTAATTAATGTACAAATTAAACATATTATTATTACCAAAAGCAAACCGACTCCACGAATCATGTTTTGCTTTGTAGACCCTCGATCATTTATCCATACTTGAATAGGATATTATTTAAATAAAAATAATTTATACACGACACTTATTTGTTGTCCATAAAAAAAGTGTACGTTTTAATCATACTACTCTTGAAACGTTGTTGAAAAAAATAGTTAGTGAGATCATATGGATATAAAAGTCATGATTGTTATGTATGGTAAAATTGTGTTGTGTATCGAACTAATTTCTTTCATGAATTCGGCAAAAACTCTATGCAGCGTTTCATAAAATCCGCATGATTGAACATCACTAGATTGCATCTTTTACATGTGAAGGTGTATGTATATTTTCGTGTGTGTAATTTGCAATCAAAATCTCTATTTATAGTCACTAACTGGGAGTTAACAACATGACTGTTCGTAGAACTTGTCAAGAATGAACGAACATGACTTGTTGGAATTTCCTCGCATTGTATAAAACTAGCGGTTACCTTACCCGAGCTTCGCGTCGGGGATTATTTAATTTATTTTTTAATCGAGTTTAATTATATTATTCATCTACTATTATTTACTAAAAAACAAAAAAAAAATAATTTTAAACCACTTACGTAAAAATGGTAAATTGAATTTAAATATGAAACTTAAAACATTTGAATCGTTTGAATTATTTTAAAAGTAATTTAACATTTGTGTATCTTGAAGCTATGTAAAATATTTAAACAATGAGATCCTATTCACTACTAACAAATGTGACTTGGATTTTATCTAATAGCAAGTACTCGTATAACAAAAGAATAACATAAACTTAACATAAACTTAACATAAAAATAAAATCCACAACCTAAGAACATGTTATATCCAACATCTAAGATCCTTAGTTTATCTGAAAACTTACATGAAAAGACTTAAAAACTTATCTGGATAATTGGATTATTGGAAAATGGAAGTTTACAAAGATAAGAAGTCGATCTAGATGATGGAGAAGAACATTTCCGAGATAAAAATGTGTCATGTGTATTTTTGTATTTCTGTTGTATAAATTTATTTATTTCATTGGAAGAATTTATGTAATACATTATATTAGCTTAACAAATAACTATGTAACTTTTTCTATGTTGTTGATGTGTATTTTTTCTCGTCCACTTTTTTAATTTTAACACTTGTGTTAATATAATGAGTTAAAAGAAGAGTAAATATATATATATATATATACAACCTCTTTTTGACTTATGATCTAAAAATTGTCAACAAAAACTACTTTATATATGGATTTTGTTGGTATTAGTTGATCAAAAAGATGTTAGTATAAAATGTTAAAAAATGTAAGATTTTTTTATCCATTTGTTACAACGGAGTTTATAAATATAAATTTTTGTTACTAAAATAAAGTAAATATTTAGATTGATTGTCACATCTATGGTCAATAATATAATTATTCATAATAATAAGGAAAACATTTTTAAAAACTACAAATTAGCAAAACAAAAAAGAGCTATAAAATTAATTATAGATTTTAAATTGATTGTAAAACACACAAAAAAGAAAATAGAATTAACTATATATTTTGAATTATGAAACAAATAGAATAAAGAGTTAATTGGTCAAATGGTCATTTAACTTAGGTATTTATATCGTTTTAGTCCTTTAACTTTGAAAGTGGTGAAGATCGTCCTTTATGAATTATTTTGTGACGAGTATAGTCCTTTCTAATGTTGGCCGTTAGTCACACCCGTTAAATCAAGGGTAGTTTAGTCTTTTTACACCTTAATAGCATGTGTCATATATTTTTTAAAGAAAAAAACGCCGGTTAATCAAGAAATAAAAAGGAAAACTAAATTTTCATGAAGCAAGAGTCAAACTTGCAACCTCTACGATGTATACAAAGGCTTTTACCACCCCATATAAGTCATGTTTGTGTAAAATGTGTAGTTTAAAATACTTATTTGTCAAGATTTTTTTCTTGCAAATTGTATGGTTATATAATTGTTTGTGTAATTATATAAACTTTAATCATTTGATTTTATATATGCAACTATATGTTTTTATATTAAAAAAGCGGTTTAAAAAAATTATATTATAAAGTCATTCTAATTTCATCCTTTTCAGTTTTTATAAATACATCTATATTAAAAATCATTGACTTAAAGTTTATAATAAACATTTCATAGTCTAAAGAATAACAAATAATATAGAGAAGCCTTGTAAAAAGAGTTAATAACAAAACAATTTTTTATCTTGTTGTAGAGAAATAAAAAAACAAAACAAATAAAATAATGGGAGTAGCAACTGAAGTATAAAGAGGGTGAAAAAATATTAAGCAATAGTATTATAAAAATAATACTAAATAAATAATTTAGTTGACAATATACAACTATAGCAATATAACAAAAAATAATAGTCTATACTAATAATAGTAAATGATAAAACATAATTAGCCCACTAAAAACCCACGTGTTAGAAAAGTTATAAAAAAAGAAAACTGCTTAAGCCCTGAGTCGAACCCGAAGCCGCTCCAATATGGTGCATCGCCCTTACCACTCCTTCTGAACCGCCTTTTGTAACTTTTTTGGAAATATAGATATATAAGAGTTTTGCTTTTTGATATAGAAAAGGACAAAAAAAATTCCCCTAATTGTATGGTATATATAAAGTTTTAATAAGCAATCTCAAAGAGTCAAACACCTCCTAAAACTAGTCACTTATTTCCAACTTAAAGACCATCCAAAACCCTCTCTCTCTCTCTCTCTCTACATGAAAACATCACAGTTGCATCATCACAAACAGACCAAAACAAATAATATGAGAGAGAGAGAGAGAGAAAGTAAAACCAAGATTATGAGTAAAGGCATAGCAATTTGGCAGTGAAGTTTGGTTTGAATATCTTCCAAACATCATTTGGTATGTTTGGTGAAGAAATTACAAAAGTTTACACCATCCAACACTCACCCCAAGAAACTCATTTTTAACTTGAAATTGATTCATGTGTGATGCGTCTTCACCATCAAACCACACTTCCTTCTCTCTTATCTCATTTAACTTTTGTTTTGAAATGGAACATCTCATACACACCAGAAATCTTCTCAACACCACCTTACACCAATCAAGACACATAGACTTTCAGCTACATGAAACTTCAGCCAATGTCTTGCGTATCAGTCACACCTTGGAAACCGCTTTCACAAACATGGCTTCCAAATGCACCACTATCGCCACCAGGGACCATGTTGATCGTGCAATCCCACCCGTCTCTGCTGTTTTCAAGGTCTACCAACTAGTCGATGAGCTCGGGAGGTTGGTCTCATCCCACTCATCTTCTGACCTCCACATGTATCTCTCCCTCCTCAAACGGTTTCGCCAGGCGCTTACACTTCTCACCAACACATGCAAATTAGCCATCCAGTGGGTGCAAGATGTCAAGCAGTTTCTCGAGAACACCACACTTGTAGGTATAGGTGGTGCTTATGATAACCCATGCTACTCTAATGTTTGCAAGACTCTGCATTTACTCAAGCAATTGCAGGAAACTGAAAAAAGTTCCCTTCTTGATCAAGGCATTCTAGGTGTTGCCTTCCAGGACATTGAAAATGAGTTCAGAAATCTTCTGATACATAACAGTATGCCTCTTCAAGTTCCTTCCTACTTTTTCTCCTCTGGCGATGAAGAAAGTGATGTATCTGATCCATTATCACCACCACCACCTTTGCCTTTTCATGTTATCCAAAACCTCAAGGCTATCGTTGCTTGTTTTTTGGCATGTGACAACCGGCTGGACCAGTGCACGTCTATATACATCAAGGTTCGTACCATGATTGTTGAAGAAAGTTTACAAGGACTTGATTTGGACTATCTAAACGTGTCATTATCAGAATTTGATAGTGTTCAAGATATAGAAGGTTACATAGACGAGTGGGTGAGGCATTTGGAGTTTGTAGTTAAGCATCTGCTTGAACTTGAGTACACACTCTGTGACCATGTGTTTGGCCAGTATATTCAATGGACAGAATACTTCTCCAAGATTGCACTCCAATCAGGAATACAAGGTTTTATCAAATTTGGGAACACAATCACAAAAGGTAAGAAAGAAGCAATCAAGCTGTTCAAGCTGCTGGACATGTTTGCTGCCCTCAAAAACCTGAGACAGGATTTCAATAGGATTTTTGGCGGGAAACCCTGTTCAAAAATTCGAGCCCAGACAAGAGATCTCGTCAAGAAGGTTGTCAACGGGGCATGTGAAATTTTCCAGGAGCTCTCGGCACAAGTTGAGCTGCAAAGGCTAACAGATCCTCCTCCAGATGGCACGCTTCCAAGACTTGTAAGCTATGTAACAGAGTATTCTGAAGAGCTGCTGGATGATGACTACAAGACTGTACTGGATCAAGTTGTTGAAATCCACTGCAGTTGGTACAGTAAAAAAATCTCAAATGTCTCGGTTGAGGTTCACAACATTGTGAAATCACTGGAACTTAACTTAGAAACATGGGCTAAGAGATACAAAGACTCCGCTCTATCTTATATTTTCATAATGAACACCAGTTACTACTTGAGCAACCATCTAAGGGGTACAAGGCTCGGGGATTTAATGGGGGAGCCTTGGTTAAAACGACATGAAGACAAAGTGGAATACTACACAGCACTTTATTTGAGAGAGAGTTGGGAAAAGATTCCAGCCATGTTGGCCAACAATGACAGAACCATGGTGGTATCAAATGTCAATAAGAATAATAGAATTAAAGTATTCAACGACATGTTTGATCAAGTTTACAAAAAGCAATCGGGTTGGGTGTTGTGTGATAGTGGTTTGAGATGGAAAACTTGCCAGCTAATACTGCAAGTTTTGGTCCCTGTTTACAAGAGCTACATGCACAAGTACTTGGGCTTGGCGGAAGCCGGGGCAAGTCCTAGTCCTAACAAGTATGTAAAATATAGCGCAGAGAGCCTCGAGAATATGGTGACTTCCATGTTTCAGCCAAAATTAGGCAGCAGCAGCACCAAGTGTACAAACTTGATTTGCAAGATCAAGAGTGTAGTTGCAGGACGCTTCTCACCAACAACAGCTCTGCAGCTTGACCAGTGACCACTTCTTCTAATCTCATATGCTTACATCTCTCTCACACATACAATACTTGTATAAACTTGTAATGGTTGCACATAATCATGTACATACTATAGCTCCACACAAGTGCACTACACTAACATAATGTATGTACATTTATGCTATACGTATAGTATATACATGCACACGTGTATATAAACCAAATAGACGTATGTCGCCACTTGCACATCATCTTTATTAACCGAAACAACTTAAATCATAATTCTTAATTCTTATCATGACATCTGATAGACAGCAACTTTGCCAGCTTATTTGTTAGTGAATATGATGCTCAAAGTTCATGTGTACTCATAGCCTTACACTTATATCCATAATTCATCAACATGGTGGTAGGCATTTCTATAAGTTACTCCTGCAAACTATCATCAGATGAGGATGGAAGGCTTTAGAATGAGAGAAGAATCTATTGAGATTTCATCACGTCCAGCCTCCTCTTCCATATACTCACGATTGTAAGACACCATGTTTTACACAACACTCAATAATGGAACAAGTATATATGTGATGTACGTATGTGGGAAAGAATGCACAGAAAAACAAGATTTCTAGAATACTGGGAAATCAACATCTTCCATATCAAGTATGCATACATATTTATAGCCATTAAAGATGGCGGTTTTCTTTGGCCCATAACTGCCGAAAGCAGTTGGTGGTGGTGGCTATTCCACAGCCGCCAGGCCCTACGTGTGTCACATGCACACTTTAATTAATATAATAAACTAATAAACTTAACATGCTTAGGTTCTAATATTTAATTAAAACATTAAAAATCTAACATTCCCCCCTAATGTTTTAATCCATCTTCATTCATTCGATCAGCTCCACAATGATGTAGTCATCATCATCTTCTTTGTTGCACTCCTCGATCTCTTTGCTGCAATCCTTGATCAACGGTTCTTCCATAATTTCTTTGTTTCCTTTGACCTACAACTTGCCATTGAAACCACAAGTATCTTGCCTTGCAATCTCTTCCATATTTGCCGTTACTCCACTTGAACCTATGCCACCTGCTGTGCATATTTCATCAACTTCTCTGGAGTAGTTCATTGCTGCTTCATAGTAGCATCCCAAAAGACTTAAGTGCGTTGCATAGCACTTCTTCAATCCGTCTTTAAAATCACTTGGAAACCCCATTGCATTGGCCACCTTATCCCACTTGTTTTTCAATGTAACATTAGTATGTCCTCCCATACCTTTCACCGTCAAGTATAGGTCCAACAAATTTATCTTAATCCCTCTAACTATCACAGGTAAGAACCTCCTTTTTGTTTGCACAAACACCTCATAGAACCACTTGACCAATTTGTCAAAGTGTTCTTTTACAAAGACTTTGCATTCTTTTTTAATTTCCTGCTCATTCACCATTTTAAGGAAACTAATCAAACTATCAAAGTCGTTTTTTGTAGATACCTTTGATGTTTTATCCTCACTCATCATCTTGGTTGTTGCATTCACCGAGTCAAAATACCGCATTAATGCTCGCGTTGCAATCTCCTTAATACTATTAAGGTGTACTTGATCTTCTTTGCTTTTATCTTCATTCGAATCATTCTGGTAATCATCAATTTCTGGGCTGCTCACATCCAAGTTGTCACTATCACCTTCACTTTCAACGTCTTTCTCAAATTGCCTTGTCAAAACACATCTTGATCCTTTAAAAATAACTTTAAAACCTTGTATGATCAATTGACTAAGGCTTAAGGTATTAAACCCGACATTAGGAACACAATAGACACCCGGAATCACATAAACTTTTGTTTCCGTTGTCACCAACACTTCACCAAAACCATGCACGTTTAACCCTTTTTGTATTTCACCATACGAGTCGATTTCTCCAGCCTTAAAATGCTCGTAGTTTCCAATATTCGATGTCATATGCCTTGGAAATTCATTAGACACGTACCATATTTCGTTCCAACCTCTTCCGTCGGAGCCTTCAACGACCCAATTCGGTGTTGGTAAGATTATTTCATCGAGATTTCCATCTGTACATGTTCTGGTCTTCAAGTTCTTTGAACACGCAGCAGCATTTCTTTTGAAATTTCTCCTTCTGCACTTGTTGAGACAATTCCAATATGCATGTCCCTTCACAAAACAAACATAACATCTGGATCGTTTCATCTTCTTCGAGAGACTTGATTTTCCATTAATTTGTAATCGATCTAACCGTCCAAGTACTTCTTTTCGTCGTTGGTTCCAGAGATTTCCTAGTCGTCGATCACCGTTTCGTTTGTAAGAACCATCTGATGTTGCAAACTCATCCCAGGCCAACGAGAAGGCTTCTGTGTTCCCTTTATTTTCGAGCATTTTTTCTGTCCACGAAGGCCTGTTGTCTCTCATCGCATGACTACTTCCCGTCATCGATGTTTCTTTTCTTGCACTCACTGCCTTCATTTTTGCACTCACTGCCTTCATTTTTGCACTCACTGCTTTCGTTTCTCCCTCTGCACTCACTGCGATTGAATTGTCACTTGCATTTTCTGCACATCGATTACTTCCTGTAATCACAGTAAGCAGTTTGTCCCTTGCACTCCCTGCACATCGATTTCCGGCACTCACTGCAACACCTGTGTTCCTTGCACTCCCTGCAATTTGACGGATTCCTGCACTCACTGCCATTTGATCAAAATTTTCTGCAAGAATGTTCCTGCTTGTCTCTCCCAGCGATCGGCCCAACCTTGGGCTCTGATACCATATTGAGATTTCATCACGTCCAGCCTCCTCTTCCATATACTCATGATTGTAAGACACCATGTTTTACACAACACTCAATAATGGAACAAGTATATATGTGATGTACGTATGTGGGAAAGAATGCACAGAAAAACAAGATTTCTAGAATACTGGGAAATCAACATCTTCCATATCAAGTATGCATACATATTTATAGCCATTAAAGATGGCGGTTTTCTTTGGCCCATAACTGCCGAAAGCAGTTGGTGGTGGTGGCTATTCCACAGCCGCCAGGCCCTACGTGTGTCACATGCACACTTTAATTAATATAATAAACTAATAAACTTAACATGCTTAGGTTCTAATATTTAATTAAAACATTAAAAGTCTAACAGAATCTACAGGCATTCTCGTGCAAAGAAAAACATAATAATCAGATAAACCAAAAATAAATAAATAACAATAACCACTACATCTTAGACGTTAAAAGGCAATCTGGTCCTTATACACACACATAGCATCTGGTTTTCTCAAAATCAGGGTGCAATGCAGGAGACAGGATTGAAAATTATCAAAGTCATACAAAATCGCACTCTTCACTTAACTCTGGCTAGATTAGCTGACTTGCCGGTCAGAATTATCTTATCACCATGAAGTTCCAGTCACAAAAAAAAATTACCTTTCAGAATCGTAGCTTCTAATGGATCACTGTACTTTGGAGGCAACCTTCTTCAATTGTTTAACTCTCTCAAAATCTATGGGATGATAATTTTTTTCAACTTCCCATGCTAGCTGGGACATACCATTGAAAGATGATTTCGCACCCTTCTCATTTGTGACTTCTCTAGGGAAAGGGATGCGGACTTCAAAGACATCATTTTTAGGAGAATAGATATGTATGTCAAACCCTAGGCGATCGACCCACACCATCTTCGCTTTTGACACCTAAACAACCAAAGGATAAGCTCATATCATATATGTGTGTGTGTGTGTATAGAGAGAGAGGGAGTGCATTCAGGTTATGATACGTATACTTTAGTCAATAACAGAAACAGTTATAATTAACTGTTACAAGTTGTAAGTAGTTGTGATTCTGTTAGTAAGATGGAGTATAAAAATAGCAATGTAATAAGGAATTGACATTCGATGATGAATGAATAAAACACTAAACCCAATCTGAGCTGTTCTTGATTGGAGCTGATCTCAAACAAATACCATTTGATTGCATATTGTTATCAGGTTAAACTACTATTATAATAGTATGCAGTACTTAGAAAGTAGGAACGAGTTTTCTTTACTGAAATTGCTCATAGTTGATTTGCAAAGGTTATCATAGAGTCTTGTTACAGATAGAAACTGAGCAAATAATGATGTACAAATAAAGTGCCTACCTGGACATCAGAGTCCATATAGACATTGCAAAATCGGAGAACATCTTCCATGTTATGTGTGTTTATCTCATGAACCAGATGCTCAGCAAAATCTCGCAGTGGATCAGCAGTTGCCAGTCTATAGTCTGAACAACTAACCCACACACCATTCTGCATTGTTCAAAATTGGTTTAGTGCTTCTGTGTAGTATGATACTATGATTGTAAATTATTGCCATGTTAATCTCCTCTCAAATTCCTTATGACAGTTTCTATGGAATGCTTGCTTTAAACATTGGAGGTACTCCTTTAGTCATATTAGAGTATATCAGATTGAAAATAAACAAATTCAAATGGACAAGTTGTCAGACACACCTCCATGAAGTTGTCCATTTGTAGTACCCGTTCTACATCAAGAATGTGAATGAAGTCAGTGTCTGCTTTTTCTCCAAACCTCTTTTCCCATAGCGATTGAAGTTTCTGTCAAAAGAGAATCTCAGCATCTCAATCATACATAAGATTTCATCAATAGAATTCCACATATAATCATATAGAAATACAACATAACATTAACAACAGTTCACAAAAAGTTTTACATCTATTCAAAAGCAAGTGACCACTTTGCAACAATTGTTTTGGTTGCCCCTTCCACACTGTGGTCCATAGAGTTTTTCAAAAAAAAATAAAAAATTAGAAAACAAAACAATTCAAGAACTTTTAAGCCCCCTCCAAGAGAATTATGAACAATTAAAAATCTCCTGTGTCGACCCTGCAAAAAGATTTCTGGTTTCATTGCTGACCATAACTCATTTCATATTCAAATTAAGTGGTTCTACCTTCAAGACAATTTGATCGTCAGGTCTGTGCAGGTTGCCTTGGATGGTGCATTGTGTTGTTCGCAAACCACATTGCTCTAACTGGTTAAGAAGCAGGAGTTTAAACATTCAGAAAGACGTAGGACGTATACTTAGCTCGTAACATAGAAAAGAAAAAAAAAGATGATCTTTTTACCTGAACATTAAGGCTGGACCTTTTGTCTGAAGCGAAATGCTGGTAAGAGGCACTTAAGCAAACAATTGGCGTGCCTTGGGGATCAACAGCGAAGCGGACCCCAAGACCAAGAGGCCAAGAGTCTTGTGCGGCGGTGGAAAAAGTAGCAACAGAGGATAACTCCATGATTGTTCTTGAAACCTCAGCTGGGGAGGGTTTATTACTGGTGGCGGTGACGGATTGTAAATGGGTTGGTGGTGGTTGGGGAGCCAAAGAAACGGAACATTTCAAAGGCTGGAGAAACAAGGATTTGTGAGGATTGAAACGAGGAGGTTGGTAGTTGAAGATGGATTTAGAGTTAGAAGGAGGATAAAGTGGATGTTTGGGGGAGCTGATGGATGGTAAGATTGAAGTCATAGATTGGGTATGTGGAAGAAGCATGATTGATGGGGATGATGATGATGAAACGAAGGAATTGGAAATTGAATTGGGTGTTCCAAAACCAATTCTGGATGATGAAATAGATGATGTTGATAACGAAGGAATAGGTAGGAGGAGATTATGGTCAACGAATAGGAACAGTGACGCCACAGAAATGAATAAAGTGTAGCATAGCAGACAATTTTTTATAAGTATTTCCGGTATTTCTTTTACAAAATCAATATAAATAGAAAATAAAATTACTCGTAATAAATAAAACTATAAAGTAGAAAGAAACGGTTAAACAATATATCATTTTTCTTTTATATAATATATTATAGAGATGTTATCTACTATTTGTATTTATTTATCCTCCTATTTATTGAATTAAGATATATGTTAAAATCAAAAGAGAGAAAAATAGAGACTTAGTGGATTTCGTATATCATTGTCTAGTTTATAGGAGGATTTAATAGAAGGAAATATAAATCTTCTTTATTGTATTACGCCAAATGTCTAGACATGGTTTAATTAGGGATCTACGATCCATTTTTATAAAAAATTTCATCTTATTTTTTGATTTTTTTTTGTTAAAATTGAATTCGGCGTTAACTTTAATTTGAGTCAAAATTATTAGAGACAATTTCATATATGCTCTTTTTAATATTTAAAATGTCATTTTTATACATCTTAATTTACAAATATCATATTTATCCTCTATAACATTTTAAATATTTATCGTTATATTTAAAAGAAGTCTAAAATATTTTAAAATGATAAACTAAGAATTTGGTTAAATATGATATTTTGAAATATTATAAGAGTAAATACGATATTTATAAATTAGAGTGGGTAAATACGATATCTTAAGATTTAAGAATGATATATATGAAATTATCTATAGTAATTTTGATTCAAATTAAAGAATTTTGATTTCTAAAAGTCAAAATCAAATTGCATTTCAATCTAAATTAATGGCAGGGATTTACTTTTAACAAAACAAACGATCAAGGTGATCTAATAAAGACTATCCAAATTAATCCTTTTTTATGTTTAAAGATTAAGCGTTAATAAAAAGTATTAAATAATTATAAAACAGAAAGAAATGAGAATTTAAAAAAATGTAGACAAACGACTTCAACATGTATAGTCCGTACTCATCCTCCTCATTCTCAAAGTCATCTAATCCTTCATTCCCGGTGCCACATTCTCAGTAAGTGGTTGGTTCGGTAACAGTTGCTGGCAAGTGTCACTCTTACCCGTAACGCTTGCCTCCACCCCATCAAGTGGGTTGTCGAACCCCATCTCAGTATGAAGTACACTCCTATTCTCTATGTTCACCATGCTAGATGTATAGACAATGCACTAGTCAACAGGCAGCATTGTCATACAATCCTGATCTTTATTACAATTCATATGCAACATCATATCCACATGCCTTTTATGAAAAAGTAACCCTTAATTCATCTAAGGCGCTCTTAATTACAGTCATCATATTCCTACAAATATCCTTCACTAGATTCACAAGATTCCTCTTATTATGACAAGTTCCAACAAGTATCGTGTGCAAATGATAGTATGGGCCAGTATAATATTACGAACACACTATACTTGTCAAATCTTGGCATTACCATTAGGAATCCCGATTCACTGGTTTGGGTCATGTATCTTTTACAATTCAAAGCATAAAAAATCACATATAATGATCATGTATAGTCCGTAATGTGCTAAGGCATCCTAGCTATAGCATTTCACAATCCATTCACATAAATATTCATATACATCTTATCTTACCTTGTGTTCATCGAGACCAACTCCAGCTAACAGCTTATCATAGATTTTGCAATTCATTCAAGTAAAAGTTCTTGAAAATCTTTTGAAAACTTTTTATGAACCATGGTTTAAGTCCAGACACATCTATAATGTAACACCCCGATTTCGAGAACCCAATTTTTCCTTTTTAAAATACTTACTTATAATTTTCATATAAAATACGCAGCGGAATAAAAACACGTGACTAATATTTTACAACCAAAAGTAGTCACAAACAACGTTTGGTGTTAC
>JAUEJL010090655.1:0-14273 GCA_032274825.1 Drosophyllum lusitanicum
AGCTGCATTTGAGAAGTCAGCTACTCGTAGAATTGGGCTGGGCTCGTCTGCTGATTGGTTGAACCGTTGTAGTCCTACTGATGCATGCGTTGTGTCAGAGGGAAATTTGACTGTGCCAATTTAGCGGAGGGCTATCGGTAAACCTTTGCTTTGGCCGACATTGGTTGTAGGTCCTGCGCCAAACCGCCGGTCTTCTTGGTTATGTGATTACATGCTTTTATATCAATTGTTGATGTTTGCTTTCGTATTTAGCTTCCTCTCACTTAGCTTTGTGCTAATTCCCCACCGTTGACTGTTTTTGCAGGTTCGCGAGTTTTGTGATGTTTGTAAAGGAAAAGTTGACCTTCCACTTTGATATTGGTTTTGTTTTGAAACGAGCCATAATATGTTTTGTAATACAACAGATGTTTTGGTGATTGTATTTGTAAACAATTGTAAATATTCGTGTTTTATGTAAATCCTTGTTTAATGCTTCCGCAGCGTGTTTTAAAAAAATGGCTTATGATTCTATGGTGTTACAAAGGGTATTATAGGTACTTTGTATATATTTTATCTTCTTACTTAATTATCGGTCCTACTATTTATATATATTCCCCTTATACTCATAAGCATTCACCAAGTGAAACCACCATATGAAACCCTAAACAGCAGCCGCCATGAGGTCATTGGCAACCACAGCCGCCCGCTGCCTCCACCTTAACTGTGACCCTAAAACTATCTGTGGCGCTTCATGTGTTCATCATCGTCACAATTAACCGCCGTCTCTTTAGTCACAGTGACAACCATGATTCCCTTGTAACCCTAGTTTTGCTTGGCGGCCCGAAAGTGTTTGTTCATATATCTCCGGTATAGTAGGGTTCAGATTTCCTCAAAACGATCAGCCTCCCCTTAAATTACTATCTCCGTATGACCACTGTCACCATCGGCCATGTAGTCATCATCATCGACGATATTTCTTCCACCACCAATCAGATCCAGTAGAAGCACAATAAGATAATCAGAAATCATTCCTCGAAAGCGATTGTGCCATCAATTTCTTTGTTAGTTCATCAATTTGTATGTTAAATTCATCTGTATCTATTACGAATTAAGCATCACTAATCCCTTGGTTCATCAATGTGTAAAGGCGAGTGGTTGATTTTTATGTTTATTAGAATTTTGACTCTGTGAAGATTTGTTCTTGTTTATGTATACATATTCATCAACTGATGAATCATCAAATATACTATTTATCAATTTTATAGGAGGTTTCTTTTTGTTTTTGTATACATATTCATCAATTTATGAATCATTGAATTTATTGTTTATCAATTTAGTCTGCGATGATCTGTTCTTATTTGTGTATACATATTCATCGATTTATGAATCATCAAATTAATACCGTAAATTGACTTTGTTCATCAGATCTTCAATTTAACATGATACCAAAAATACCCTCTTACAATAACCCTACCACACCCACACACACACACACACACACACACACACATATATATAGGAGGGTTCATGCGAAAAGTGCGAAAAGCGATCCTAGCCACTTATTTGCATTTTGATCCAATGGTACAGATTAATCATATTTTTTTTTTATTCAAAAGGGTATTATAGTAAACAAAATTTTTTCTCTCTCCAATCTATCTCTCTATCTTATTTATCTCTCTCATAACATTTTTAAACAAAATATATTAATAATAATTAACAATTTTACGGCGTTCAACGATGAACACGATCAAATATTTAAAAGTTTCGAATAATTAAATGTTATGTTTATCACACTTAGTTCACTAATAAACTCTGGATTTATATTGTTTTATCATTTTTTTCCTCTTTTTTAATCTTTACGTTTTCTTCTTTTTTATATTATTGTTTCCAACTAGTAAACAACATAGTAGACGTTAAAAATTACCTTTCGTTTTTATATCCGACATGTTCATTACTGAACAATCAAATCTGTGTTCATTAGTTAACAATAAAAAACAAACCAAAAAAAAATATTTCTAAGAAAGATCTACAAACAATAAAGAACAAAAAACAACCATATTTATTATTGAAATACATAAACATTTAATAATGTACAAACAATAAACAACCGAAAAAACTTTAAAATTCACCACTGAACGCAATTTATTTTTACCCCAAGAGACAATAGAATCTAAAAATAATCTATAATACTTGAAATGCTACCTTACCTCAATTACAATAATTATATAAAATAAAATTTTAATTACTGAAAAAGATTAAGAAAACAGAAAAAAAACAAAGGAAAAAAAACTGAAAAAGATAAACAATATAGTCACAGCGAAAATTACGTTAGAATTGATTCACCTAAAACTTGTAGAATTGGTTCACTAGTAACGGTTACCAAAAACAAAATTAGCGGTAAATCAGGAATTTAAAAAAGACCTGACAACTAGTAGAATTGATTCACCTCCTAAAATTACGTTAGCTTCCAAAAATCACTTTCTTCTAAAATTAGAAAAGCGATGAATAACTATAGTCACAGCGAAAATTTATAAAGAAAAAAATGATGAACAAGTATATCAAATAATATAGAGTTAGTATTTATAAAAAATTGATTCACGGCTTTAAAAAAAAAGTTGATGAATTATCAATCTTCAAATTCAGTATACAAATTGGAAAGAAAAAAAAGCCTTGGCTCTTAAACCATTCACAAAATCGAACTTTCAACACATGTTTACTTGAAATCGATGAACATGACCAAAAAAAAGTAAAGAAATGTTGTTTTCATCACGAAGTTGCTTGTAATTGATGAACATGATGAAAAAAAGTAAAGAAAGCCCATTAAACATAAAGAAAATGCATATACAACACTAATGAATAACGTCGTTCCAAGAGATCCTTGTCACAAAAAAGAGAGTTTAAAAATTGATGAATAACGTGGTTCCATAAATGATCTAAAATCGTGATGCAGCTACGGTGTTACTTAAAAAAACAAATAGATGCACATTAATTTAATAGCCAGTACACAAGTTTATTCAATTGTAGATAAACAACCACATATGCTTTTCAAGAAAATATAAACAAACAAATATTGGTTCAGTTGTTTTGATGCAGAATAATAAACCAACGTTAATGAACGAGTTTTAATATACAGTTATTAATAAACCAACTTTAATAATACCCAAAAAAAATATTATACGAAATTTTGATGAATATATGGTGGGAAAATTGATGAAACCAGAATGTGAGCGGCATGTCTTGGTCTTCAAAACTGGTTGCGAGCGGCAGCAGTTGTCGGTCTTCAGAGCTGAAAGTAATTGTTCTTGCGTGCGGTGGTGGAACACACTTGGTGCGAGAGGTGAAAAACGAGATGGACTCTACTGAACACGAAACCCTAGCTCGACTAACTTTGGATACAAATCTGGAAGTCGGTCTGGCCATTCAGAGGAGAGACCTATGAGGGACGGCGGTCGACGATGTGATGTATGGAGATTGGCGTCGCCGGTGATGATTGGTGGCTGATTTAGGGTTCTCAAACATGGATCCAAAGCAGCAATGATGGCCATAAAAGGAGTAGACGGAGGTTGCTACCATAAAGGAAGAGGAGCAGCGTTCTCATAGCCGGCGATTAGGAGTGGAAGACCGGAGTACATGGGGGTTGAGGGATGATTTAGGTTTAAAATGAATACCCTTTGAAATATGGGAGAAGGGGGGCGATAATTAAGGAGACAAGGGAGAGGGGTTGTGATGAAATGTCTAGATTACCCTTTTGCTTAAAAAGACACGTGTCAACACTTAAATCCCTCTTACACCTCTTACACTAATTCTTATCTTATTTGCAAGGCTGGTCCAAACATATATGGGGCCCTGGACAAAAATAAAAAAAGGGCCCTCCCTAAAGTATTGAAATATAGGGTTTAGTTTATCAAAATGTATCAAACTTGTCACGTTTTACTATTATGTGTATCAGATTCTAAAAGTTTCTATTGTGTGTATTGAATATTTAATTTGTGGCTATTGTATGTATTGAACTTTTTATTGTATGTACTAAACTTATACATCTTTTTCCTTTTTTGTGTATCCAAAAATAAATATAATAGCAACAAATTAGAAGTTTGATACACATAATAGAAATTTTTAAAGTTCAATATACACAATAGCAAAATATGATAAGTTGAATATATTTTGATAAAGTAAACACTAAAATATAATAAAAATAAATAAGTAAAATATAAATTGATTTTTTAAAATTTTGATCCTTATTGCTTTTTAGATACATTTATAATATAGATATATTAACAAAAAGGCCAAATATATATGCAATATAAGCTTTTCTAAATAAATTACAAGTTTTTTAACAATACCTCGTGCTATATTTTGCTAAATAGAATCATCCAGTAATAAAACTAACGTTAATATTTTTTGTATTTAGTCTCCACTTTAATAATAATATTTGTGTTCAGTTATAGTTGGATAAAATTAAGGTTGAACTTCTTGATTTATAAAAGAAGCTTAACTAAAAGTTTGATTACCTTTTTAGGAGGGTCGATAGCTACAACGAGAAAGAAGGTAAACAATGAAGGTCAATGAACATATGAAATATATATGAATGTTGCTTTATTATTTTCAATGAATCTTTTTGTTTCCTTTTCATTTCTCTTCTCCTCAAAGATTGTACTTCTTGGGAGCTTATTTTATCACATTATACACACACACATAGGTACACACAAAAATGGGCCTCTAAAATTTTTAGGCCCTGGGCGGCCGCCCCGTTTACCCTTGTCTAGGGCCGGCCTTGCTTATTTGATCTCATCTCTATATACATATATACAAGTTAGTTGTTAGTTTTTGTTGAAAGAATTGATAACATATTTACATCCAACCAATGGACTTTGTGCTCATCAATCATTTTTTCAATTGGAACGTGTATGACGAGGGAAGAACTTCCGCTTTGCACCCGGCCCATGCATGCATCATGTTACTTCAAGATTAGAACTCTAACGCCAACAAAAATGCTACAATTTTTAAAAATTAAAAATATCCACCAATTTTAAAACACTACTGCTCTTCGACCATATTTTCTCCAAACAATAATAATAATGAGAATGTTAACCACAACCATTAGGGCTGTGGATAAAAGTAAAAAAAAATTATTATAATTTCTAAAAATAACAATTATAACTCATATTTCATACTCAATCTTCTATGTTTACAAAGAAATCCACTTGAATCGTCTTTTAATTAAGTATTCAAAATTTTCATATAAGACATTCAGTTAGTATTATTAAAAATTAAAATCATATTTTATTACTCTAATCCATAACCTTTAGGGCTGTGGTTAGGATTTTTATAATAATAATAATAAGAAAAATGCTAACCACAACCCTTAGGGCTGTGGATAAGCATAAAAAAATGTTATTTTTAGTTTTTAAAATGGTAACATTGGTTTATGTATAGAAAGTTGAAAACTAATTAAAAAGGTAACTATAAAAATTATAGAAAGTTAATTATGAAAACATAAGTTGTGATTTCTATTTAAAAAAAATAAAATTACCTTTTATATTTTTAACCACAGCTCTAAGGGCTGTGGTTAGCATTCCCCAAATAACAATAATAATAATAATAATAATAATAATAATGATAATTAACTAATTAATTAATACTTGCACAAAATATATAGATGCAAATAATCCTGCTAAAATTAGTTTTTCACCTAAACAAATTAATATTTGCGGCTCTTTTATCTTTTCTTTTTTCCCGTTGAATATATATATATATATATATATATATATATGTATATATATATATATAAACAATAAAATAGTAATTTATATTTTCAAAAAAAAAACTAGGCATTTCATTCGTTTCCAAGTAAATGTGTAAAAAGATCACAAGTGGTGACGTGAGGAGGCGACGAGAACTTACTAAATCTACCAAGAAAATCTTTAATACCTTTTGTTTTTCTTTTTTCTCCACGCATTTCCTTTTTAAGCTCTTGCTGACAACTTTAATCATTTCTATTGGTATTGGATTAACAGATAAAAAAATCTAAGAGCTGATACTATATGGGATGGGGAGTGTTTAAACAAAATAATGTTTTTTCGTGCGAAAAATGTAAAACTAATTTTGACCTAAAGTTAAAATAAATCAACAGCTATTAGGTTTTGATGGCTCGTTAATAGATCATTAATGAGGGTATTTTAAGAAAATCAAGGTTTATTAAACAAATACTCATCCACTCGGACGTTATTGATGGTTAGGTAAATATATAAATTATCAAAATACTTTTACTAACGAGTCATTAATAATATTACAATTAATTATCGCATTATAAAACAGTTTTCGTTTAAACTTTTCTTTATAACATATTGTATTTTGTGTAGATATAAAAATAGGATAAGTGACGTGCATTCTGTAGTTAAAAATAAAGTTTAAAATCTTATCTTAAAGGTATATAAAAGAAAACTGCAATGTTGTTCTTTAGCGCTTCATTACATTAATACTTCATTGAGATAAAAAGACGACGAAAAATTAATATAACAAATACGATGTTGGATGATGTTTTTTTAATGTGAAATCTTGTATGTCTTTTATATGTAGCTTTTCTATAAAAAGACAGTGTAAAAATACTATTTGTTTTAAAAATTCACAAAGATATAACAATACATACCTCAAATCCTTTAAAATCTACCGGTACTTTTAACAACTCTAAAATATATTCCTTGAAAATTAATATAATCCCATAAAAAGTCCCATCGTTCGAGGTATTGCCGTATGATTTGCGTTTCATATCTGCATTTGTTCGAGTTATTCCGGTTTTAGTCGTGTTTCAGAGTTTTCAGATCTCCAGCAAGGTTATTGGTTCGTCTCAGAGTTTTTCGGTCGTGAAATCCTATTTGTTAAAAAAATTCACAAAGATATAACAATACATATATACCTGAAATCCTTTAAAATCTACCGGCATTTTTAACAACTTAAAGATACATTCCTTGAAAAATAATATAATCCCATAAAAAGTCCCATTGTTCGAGTTATTGCCGTACGATTCGTGTTTCATATCTGCATTTGTTCGAGTTATTCCGGTTTTAGTCGTGTTTAAGATCTCCAGCAAGGTTATTGGTTCGTTTCAAAGGTTTTCAATCGTGGTTTGTGGTTCAGAGTTTTTAGATCTCCGGCGAGGTTACCAATACGTTTTAGAGGTTTCCAGTCGTGGTTCATTGTTTACAGGTGAGTTTTGGTAATGGTGTGGTTCGTGGTTCCAGTCGAGATCATGGTCCTGGTAGATTCATGGTTCGTGGTTCCGGTCGAGCTCGTGGTATCGTTAGAGTCGTGGTTCCAGTCGAGCTCATGGTCTCGGTAAAGTCATGGTTTGTGGTTATGGTCGAGTTTCTTGTTCAAAGTTTTGTGGTTCATGCTTCCGGTTGAGTTTTCAAAGAATTATCGTTTGGGTTCAAAGGTTCATGGTTCGAGGTTCAGTGGTTCATGGTTTTGAGTAGCTGTGGTTCGTGGTTCGAGGGTTCAGAGGCTATGGTTAAGAGGTTTTGGTTTTAGTAGTTTGTTATTTTGGGTTAGCTATTTTAGGCTTGTGAGGTTGTCTTTAAAGATCGTGGATCCAAGGGTTATGGTGAGTGGGTCCAACAGTTTGGGGAAGTCCCACTTATCTGCTTCAAATTCTCGTACTACCATTACCTGGTTGGTCAATGTGGCAATTGTTAGTTTGTTTGTTTGGAGTCTGTTTTTCAGTGTTAGGTCGAGGTTGGCTAGTATTGAGCTCATTGGGTGGCTGCCTTTATATGGTTTGCAAGTTTTAGTTAGGTTAATAGGATTCCTCATTTTTCTAGGTATTTTGGGTTTGTACTTTCATAGTTTCATATATACCTTCTAGCATATTGCTAGTTTAATATTAAATACTTTGCCTAATATTAAAAAAGTCTCATTGTTATGAACATGATAAAATGTGGTTTACAGGGCCGTCTCAAATATTTTTAGGGCTCAAGGCAAAAAACAGACCCCTAAAAATACACCAATATATAAATACAAGTTAAATATATGATTAAAAACGCCGAGTAACCGATTAAACAAAACAAACAAAATATAAGATGTTAAAATCTAAACAGTTAATATCAACTATGGTTGGAAATCAAGAAACAAAGATTAAATGAAAGTTTACCAACTTGTTTTAGAAGTTATAAGAATTTTAAGTTTGAATCTGTCTTGGATTTCTGGATTCTGTCTTTTGATCGTTGTTTGTTAATTTATCAGCAGTGAAATTGAATTTTTGATCAAATTTGCCTTCACAGCCGACAACCTTTGATTTTGATCAAGTTTTGATGTTATGGATCGCAAAAACCCTAACTCTGAAACCATTGATTTTTTTTTCACGAGTCTTGAGCTCTCATGCTACGATTACTTACCGATTCACAATAATGCTAAAAAAGGCCCGGCCCCAAGTTGCTCTCTTTATATAGGAGCAGGTTGAATATTTTATGTACCGTGAATGACACACTTTAATTCTGTTTAGATAGACTTCATTCAAGAACACCGCCGCCCCTTGAATCATATAGATTCGATACAAACCCCATAGGGATCGTAATTGTGATATCCTCTGTTCAGCCCTTAGATTCGTTACGTTTGACGAATCGAAATAGAAGAGAAGGCCTTTCTTTCTCAAAGTCAACTTGATCCCTTCCCTTCATCTTTTACTCAAACGTCTAGTGATCTTCAACCAATTATGAGCTTCAATATAATTACCAAGCTTCGTCCATTAGTCAAAAGGTGTAGTAGTGTTGACTTTGTCAAAGGACAAGCTTTGGGATAGCAATTGGCACATAGGGGAGTGATTGCCCAGCTTTCTCGGCCTGGTATCTAACACCTCGCGTTCATGATAACTACATTCAACTATGCCCTGGAAACACTATCGAAGAACATTGTTTCTTTTTTTCAAATGATTTTGTGTGATTAAGTCATTGTCTCCCTGATTTCTATACCTCATTGAAAGAATTTCTATACCTCATTGAAAGTAATTACTTTTTTCTTTAATACTTATGAATTCTATATACCTACGTGAGCCCTTTTTCTGTTACCAGTTATTTGTGGGCTCAAAATAAATGAATTTACATATATAAATATAGATCATATATAAAAATAACAGGTCTCATTTAACAGTGGGTCTGAACGCGCGGATGCTCTTATGATACGCTCTATAAGACGAATCTAGTGGTTTAAAAACTTACCCCCACACAATATGTTTATATTTGCGTGTTTGATAGAGAAACTGGTAAATGATACAAAATGACATCGGTGAAAGTTTAAAATGATAAAAAACAACTCATTAAAGATATTTATTTAATTTTACACATTAAAAACTTCAAATAAAAAAAAATCCTAAGCTACTTTAAAAAGGCCTTATAAAGTATCTTCGGTCCAAGAAGAAAGATGATAGTTAGGGGTTGGAATGGTTGATGCCAACAACGATTGAGTGTAAGATAGTGACGACAGGGGTTGGAGTTATTTCATTCCAGACGACGAAGAGATGTCGGGCGATCGTGAAGTCGTTTAGTTGGTTTGCAGGGTGCAAGAAATTTTGAGAATAAATGGGAGTGTGAGGATAAGCGATAAACATCATACATAGTCTAACATTTTATTTTCAATATTTAAAAAGATTATTTGTTTATTGAATATCTTGGGTTGACGATGAATTAATATAATCTCAAGCAACTTAACTATAGAATATCTTAGTCCATGCGTACTGGTCACGGGTGGGCATTTGGGTGACGTCATCGGGTTCTTCGGATTCGTTTCCAAGACCGGTACACCCGCCTTTGTGGTACCCAACAGGTGAGACAATCGGTTCCCCACAAATGATCGTACCTCATTTCTCTCTTCTCTCTTTCTCTCTCATACACACACACATATATACATATATCTATATATTAAAATAATAAAAAAGAAAAAAAATTAAGTTATTTTGAATTAATCTATACTAGATATTTGAATAAGAAAAAAAATAATATGATGCTAATATAATATTTAGGTAAAAAAAAGCAAGGACCATACGGATGGTAGACAATATTCATTGGGAACTTGTTCCAACATCCCGTTTTGATCGAAACATGATGTATTATAAATCGAAAGAAAAATACTTTCTTGAGTCATAACTTTTGACCATAGATTATTTGATATATCAACATCAGCTTTATGAAAGCTATGACCTTTAGAAAAAAGTAAATTTTATTTACAGATACAAGTTAATTTAAAAGAAAGAATTAAGTACTAATAATTTTGGGCAGTATTATTAAAGTAATAACTAAATTTTGAATTATTTATTTATGTGAAAATAAGTAATAGACGACTACTTAATTAATAAGTAAATGGTTAAATGATCAAGTTGATAATTATCCGGTTTTAATGGACTGTCATTAATTATTATCTAGTTATAAATTTAATCTTTTTATTAAACTAATTCTTTTGTAATGCTTCAATGAATTTTGAGTTCATTTTTTATTAATTGATTAAAAAGAATTGCTAGTTTTTGATAATTAAAAGTTAATTTAATATACCACACTGTAATTAATTACTAGATCTCGTATTAACCACAAATTAACTTTCGTTTAACATTCTTCTATATTATAATTTATCTTTCGTTTAATATTTTATTTGATAAATATTGAATCACAAATGTTGAATTATTAAGTTAAAGGGTTATTTGATAAATATTGAAGGGCTTTTAATAATATTATTATATTATAAATTATTTAGGACTTTTGCTTAAATTCTTAAATTTTAATTATTTTGAAATTACTAAATTACCCCTCATATAAACTAAATGAAGTAACTATTGAAGAGTTAAATTGATCCTTATATTCAATTTTAGTAACTAAACCTTCCATATTAAAAAAACTAACTCAATACAAATTAACTTAATTATTAAAAAAATAATTTCATAACCAAACCTTTTCATTTTAAATATTCTATCATATAATAAATAATTTAACTTAATTATAGGAAAATATTTATAGGTAGAACTTATAAACCTGAATAATTTATAACCAAAATTTATAAACATTTTTAAATAACACATATAATCAATTCAAATAAAATAATTATCCACTATTTTACTCTATTTTCTTAATCTCTTAATTTTAAATTTCTAATTTACACCCCGTATTTTCATACAATTTATCTTATTTTATAAGTAGGGATATTTTTTATTATTTTATTATTTTCAAAATTTATTTCATAAATTAATAAAAGAGTTTATGGAGAACAGAAAACTAAAGAAAATAAAAAAAGAAAAGAGATATGTTATCAAAAGAAAGTTATACGGTGTCACCATATTACATGAATACCATGCTCTACGTGTTGAAAACAGACATCTTATCAAGTATAAATTATTTGTTACCGTCGCATTGCGCGAGAAACATGAAGTAAATTTAAAAACGCTAAGGTGGGAGATATGGGCGTTTGGGAGGATCAAGGATGGTGATGGTCGTTAAGTGAGATCGATGAACGGGTTAAGGGGAAGGGTGGAAGCTGAATTTTCAAATTTGTTGAAAGAATTGGATTCTTGTTCCTTAAAAAAGAGATTGAGGACGCATGGGTATGTGTATGTGTTATAATTTGAAACAAAAAATGTGCATAATGAAACGTTTTTTGTAAATATTAATGAGTATAATAAAATATTTTGCAAACATTAATGGACATAATGAAACATTTGTATACTTAATGGGTATATCTGAAAAAAAAAATTCATATACGAAATGTTAAGAAAAAATTCTTTAAGTTCGACAATTTTAACTCTAAGTTAAACCAACTCGAGTAAGAAGTACGTTATTATCTTTTTTTATTATGATTTTCCCTTAAAACTCATAAGAATTTTTTACAATTCAAGTATCTTTAGTTGACTTTATCACAAGTAAATTAATGTTGCAAAGTTGTTATCTTCTTAGTTGTTACTCAATTCAATACGGATGCCTTGTTATAATTAATGACTTTATTTCAAGATTGGTCGGAGTAAATGGTGTGGGTCACCATTTGGTTTTTGATTACATCTTATAATGGGTTTGATGTTGTAGTTCGATCTTTTTGCCTTTTTTTCACTGCCAGAAAGAGAGATTAGGCAAGGAGCTTTAACATGGTTATTACCTTCATCTAGCAAATCATAAATTTTATTCCAATTTAAAGAAACTTCTAACAAGTTGCTAGAAGTTAAGGATTACATTAATAGAGTTTTAAAAACAAGAAAGTTGGTTGCAACACCACATTGACCAAATAAGATCATAACATTTAGATCTAGATTTAATCCAAGTGTAAAGACTAAAGAGAAGCTTGCAATTCACTAATCACCAATGATATAGAGAATCTTTTATCATTGAACACCATATTAACCCCAACGACAAAAGAACCTAGGCGCGGAGCATTTTCGGGGGACCTCTAGGAAGATTGTGTTCAGGATCTGGTAATCTAAAGCCTTGCGTTACGGGATTTCCATACTAACCAAAGCAAACTCCGTGTAGCAGCCTCCAAGAATCTTCTTTGCTTCTTTGTATTTTCTTTCTCAAAAAGGTTAAACATGAGCTAATTCAAAAAAGAATGCCAGCCAACATCAATGTTACACCAATTTACTAACCAAGTCCACACCTCTTTTACCTTTAGGTATAAGTAAAAAAAATATTCAATTATCTTTTTAGCTCTTGTTGTTGTGATGGTTTGTATTGGTTTTATGTCTCTACCTTATAGGCTTTTCAATTAATAAAATTATCATCTTTGCATTTTACCAAAATAAAAAGAAATTGGGATGCCTTGTTTAGTTTTGCTTTGTTTTATTATAGATGTTTTAGTTTACAATTAATGTATTTTTATTTGGATCGGTTGATGTTATTTTGTTATTCACACTCGGTCCTTAAGACTTAACTCTGATTAACTTACCTTAACTATATTATGCATAATATTTTTTTTAAAAAAGGCAAAGAAGGGCATTCTATTAAATCACACATGAGGAGTCATACAAAACGTCAAATCTCCAAGAAGGAGACCATTACTAGAATAACGTATAACACATAAGAATGACAGCATAGTGTAGCGCTTACCCGCCAGCTCCTAGGCATTTAGGAAACTTGATCCAATCATCCCATGAGATTTAAACTTTGGGCTACGGTTGAGGATCCAGAGGAATGAGTGTCGAACAATTGCAACATACAAACCCTACCCTAAGATTTTTGATCTTTCTTCCAATTCCTCGTGCACCAGTGAGTTCCTCCACCACCACCATAGATCCCACATAAGAATTGGGCAGACTCCATTGAATATCTTGGGGTCTTGAAGCCCCAATTGTTGCCCAAAATCCACGGCTAGCAAAGAAGAAAGAGATAAGCTTTGGGGGGGGGGGACTTGTATATTACAGCATGCAAATACTTTTAACAAAATGGCTTTTACGAAAGCGCAAGATGTGAAGCAATGATCTCCATCTTCTTCCTACCCATTACAAAATGCGGAGTTGAGAGAGGGAATTACAACTCCCATTTTGTGAGATTAACTCTTGTCCGTAGGCAGATTAGAAGGCAGCACCAAACACAGATATTGACCTTTCAAGGGACAAGCTTGTTTTAAATAAAATAGGTCGATGTGGATGATTCTAATAACATTAATGGTTGGATTAACGTGATAATCTTTGCCTCTTTGTGTAACGACCCGAATATTGTAGTAATATAATTATCGAGAAATAAAATATTATTTTCGAAGTTCAATTTGTTAATAATAATAAAGGAATATTATTATTTAAAAGAAAAGAAAAGAAAAAATTAAAAGAAAACAAAAATCCTGAAAATTGAGGTCGCGACGCGACGCGTTTGGGCGGCAGGACACTTGTCAAGGTAGCGTGTGTCAGGTGGTTGCTTGTGTCAGTCTTTGGCGTGTGACAGATCGCGACACGACGCGACGCGTTTTCTTTGGTCTATAAATAGAACTTCATCTTCAGCCATTTCTCACATCCTTCACTTCTATAACGTTACTCTGCTAAAATTTTGTGAGATTTCAAGGTTCTTGAGCATTTCCGGTGTTAGGGCTTCGTTTGTGAGCGTTAGTTTGGATCACCAAGGTGAATAAGCCATTTGGGCTTAAGTAATTGGGAATTTGGGCTTAGGCCTTTTTAGAGAACAAGTATTTAAGGGGGTTAGGACACAGCCCCCAACACCACCATCTTCACTGTTTCATTCATTCAAAAACTAGTGTGTGCTTGTGTGTGTGTGTTGCTCACGAGAAGCAGAGAAAAGAAGAAACCAAGAATCATTGTGAACTCAAGGAATTGTTGAAAAGAT
>JAUEJL010090666.1:0-26482 GCA_032274825.1 Drosophyllum lusitanicum
TTACAAATATTCAAATGTTCTAAAACACAAACATCAAAATATGAATACACATTCAGATGTCATATTTACCACTTAATTATTTTATAATTAGAAAAGTTTAAATTTCGTTAAATATATAACTAATGAATATAAAATATTCTAAACCATATAATTACAAATATTCAAATGTTCTAAAACACAAACATCAAAATATGAATACACATTCAGATGTCATATTTACCACTTAATGTTCAGACATGGTATTTAAATCTAAAACCTCTTAAAAAACAAATGATACCTCTTAATGGTCACGAGCTAGACGACTCATTTTAGCATTTTTTTTTGACGTTTCACGAGCTCTATAACGAGCTATTGCTTTTTTTTTTATTTAAGAGCACCCTAGTGATAACTAGTATCACTGCAATTGCTAACCGTTACATCAGTCACAGTGATAACACCGGTCACTACCATTACTGGACCTATACATAATTATTTATCTCAATTTTTTTCGATTGAAAAAAAAGATAATAGATAACGAGCGGTGCGGCATGTTACTCTCAGTCCCCACGACGAGGCAAAAATAAATCATCGCCAATAGGAATGCCTAGGCAAGGACCTCGTTTTGGGTCGTTATGATGCACAACGAGCACCCATTTACAGGTGCTTAAATTAGATAACAAAATATAAAAAATACAGTTTAATGATTTTTATATTAAATGAGTTAAAGCTTCAACATCTAAATTTCATTCAAATTTATTTTGTTTATATTTTTGTTGACAACACATTCTTTGTTTAACAAATAGGTTAAGATTCTCTCATGTTCTGATAAACACGATTTATTATGTTATATTACAAATATGAGAGTGAACGAGTGATTCCGTTATTTCAAGGCAAAAATGAGGATTTATGTAGGTCTCCATATCATATTTGTGAGAGTACCGGATAAATTATGTTTAACCAAACATGAGAGGATTAACTCTTAACAAAAAAAATTAATCTTTTTTAAATGAATATGTATCTTTGCAGCTATTTTATTTCCACTTTCGTTACTCTACTCCTCTCAATTCGACTGTTTATAAATATTCCCCTTTTTTTATTTTCAAAAGCAAAACGGAGTTTCCCTCCCATATTTCTCGATCAAACACTCTCTGTCTGCAGTTTGATTCTCGATTCGAAAATGCTAGCGTTCAAGTGAGTCTCTAGTCTTCTAAGTTGATAAAAGTGATCGAATCTGGAAGCACGTTACCGGTGTTACATTGTAAGTTATTATCTGATAATTTGCGTATGTTTTTTGTTCTAGATCCGAAGAACAGAGTCAATTGCAGCTCGTGGAACGTGAAGAAATCGATGAAGATGAAGATCTGTTTGAAGCGATTGATAAATGTAAGCAAAATTCTATGAAATCTCTATTCAGGTTCTGTAATTCTCTTCGTTTTGAAGATTATGCATATTTTGCTGTTTGTTACCCAAAGTTACGAGTTGTCATCCATACGAATTCCAGCGTTACATTTAATGTCGAAATTGTTTTACATATGATCAATTTTTTCGTTCTAATTTGATTTGCTTGTCACACGTAATCAAACTCGGTGTGTGTGTAAATGATGCATGTTTCATGCATTATGTATCGCGTATTTCAATTTCTATCCGATGTAGACTTAGAGGATTTAGTTACGTAGTCGAGCCTTCGTTCAATAACTTCTGTTCCCTCATGATTAGGAATTGAAATTAGGTCGGATACTACCTGTTTAGTGTGACCTTGTGTTTGTGTTTATTTAGTGACTTCTCACGGGATAAACGCTGGAGATGTGAAGAAGCTGCAGGACGCAGGAATATTTACATGCAATGGTCTGATGATGCACACGAAGAAGGTGATTAGAACCTGCCCGTTTTTGGATTATTACTGATTATATGGTAACTTGTGACTAAAGTCATTTTATATCACAGAGCTTGACTGGTATAAAAGGTCTATCTGAGGCTAAAGTTGATAAGATATGTGAAGCTGCTGAGAAGATAGTGGTTAGTAGTCTGTTAAATTGTTAATTGATAATAAACTTCGATTGATTTGATCTTATTCTATAGCATAAAAGTGCTTTTGCTTCTTTTCTGATTCAGAATTTTGGCTATATCACTGGAAGTGATGCTCTCCTCAGAGTAAGATGCTCATTTGTTTAACTTCTAGCTGTTAAATCCTCGAAATGATGTGTGTTAACTTAACTAAATATGTATTTGAGTCCAGTTTAGAATTGAAATGATACTATGTCATCCTTTGTGAAACAGAGAAAGGCTGTTGTCCGCATCACTACTGGAAGTCAAGCTCTTGATGAGCTGTTAGGAGGTGATAACTTCACTTTTGATTCTGCATTCACTAACTAGATTCCGTATTCCAAATATACAAAAGCTGTTGAGAATTAACTGATTTGTAATGAATATGGCAAGGCGGTCTTGAAACTTTGCAAATCACAGAAGCTTTTGGGGAGTTTAGGTGAGATCAGACATATCATATAATGAAATTTGCATGAATCTTCATAATCAGTTTCAAATAATGCCCTCATTAATGTTATTTTATAGGTCTGGAAAGACACAGTTGGCTCATACTCTCTGTGTTTCGACTCAGGTTCCTTTCATCCTGAGGCTACTTAAGTTGTGGTCACAGGACTTTGTTTGACTTCCATGTTCGGAAATGATGGAATAGCATATTGCTGCTCGTATTTTACTCCTTCCTACTGAAAATTTTTGCCTTCCTTAAGCAGTGGCTTGTATTTTATCATTTATCACCAGAAAACTTATTAACTTTCACTTTTTTAACAACCATCCTTGATGACATAACATTATGGAATCAATATCACTTCATTTTCTTGTCATTTAAAAACAATGCGACAGTACTAAATATGTCTGATTTGTTTACTGCTTAAATAATCCTGACCTTATCCATGCAGCTTCCTACCAACATGAAAGGAGGGAATGGGAAGGTTGCTTATATTGATACAGAGGGAACTTTGTATCCTATATAAAACCTAGTTCCTTAATTTATTTTATTTTCCTCTCTTACTTTAACTTTGTTTAACAAGGCCTGAGAAAAAAACATATGAACCCATCTGCTAGTTATTCCTTAATAAAACATACTTGCAGCCGACCTGATCGTATTGTACCAATTGCTGAAAGGTTTGGCATGGATGCCGGAGCTGTACTTGATAATGTAATGATGCCTCTTTCTTAAACTATAGCTCTCTTTTGCATGCTAACTGATTACATTTTCTCAAACATATACTGAAGATACTATATGCACGTGCATACACATATGAGCATCAATACAACCTGCTCCTTGGGTTGGCAGCAAAGATGTCCGAAGAACCTTTCAGACTTCTGGTGTGTCTTTCTTGAATCAATTCATAACGATTCTAGCTTGAGCCTTTTTCTGATATATTGATTCAAATTCTGAACGTATATATTTCCCAGATTGTTGATTCAGTCATTGCTCTGTTCCGAGTTGACTTCACTGGAAGAGGAGAGTTAGCAGAGCGCCAGGTTCAGATTTTACTTCTGATTTTGCTGTTCTTAAACAATATTAGATTCTTATGTTTCTATATACATTTTCAAAACTGACATACTTGATGCCTATTGCATACATCATCTCTGACAGCAAAAGCTGGCTCAGATGCTCTCCCGTTTGACCAAGATTGCTGAAGAATTCAACGTAGCAGTGTACATGACAAACCAAGGTTCTACTTTAATTTTCACTAACAAATTTTGTAACAGTTTAGTTTCTTCCATTAACAATGAAACTAAAAATGGTCAATCTTTGAATGTTTGTTGCAGTGATAGCTGATCCAGGTGGCGGTGTATTCATATCAGACCCAAAGAAACCAGCAGGAGGGCATGTTCTTGCACATGCAGCCACTGTAAGATTGATGTTTAGGAAGGGCAAGGGCGAACAGCGTGTCTGCAAGGTGTTTGATGCACCAAATCTCCCAGAGTCTGAAGCAATATCCTTACAGACCATTTTATGTTAACATACATGTTGCTAACCTTTAATGCAATGATCACATCTTCATGTTTTTCTTGACATAAAGTCACATATTTCAGATAACACCAGGTGGAATTGCAGATGCAAAGGACTGAACTTGCTGCAACAATAGTAATGGTACATGTTTATATTTTCATTTCCACTGTCTACTGAAATACATATTCTCTAGTCTCAATGTTTTCCTTTATTACAACAATGCCAAATTATAATAAGTAGGTTTAAGTTGTAAAGCCACAAAGTTACTTGGTTCTCATTACTGAAAGTTGTTTTATTCTCAAGTATTTCCTTTCTCATAAGAATTGATGAAATACACACCACATATTCCATCTTAAGCACATAAAACAGAGGTTGCATACACATATTGTTTCATATTGTCTGTCAGAACCCTACAAAGGGTATCGCATTAGGAAGAAACCATTAGAACATGATTTTATATGAATGGGTACAATAATAAAGCCGTTTGCCCCATGTTGTGCTATTCAGTTCAGTAGTGTTGGGACCAATTAGCAGCGCTCCCAACTCTGGGCATTCCAGACTCTTTCTTGGAATCAGAGTCCACCTTAAAATTCGCACCACACATCTCTCCTGAACTGTCCACTCTTGGCACTGCCTTCAGTTCATTGAATGGATGCTCAAAGCTCCTCAACCCTCCAGATGATGTGAAGAAACATCCTGAATGATTAAAAGAGTAAACTATTAGTGTGTCAAATCTGATTAAAAAAATTATTTCTTTAATTAATAGTTTACTTTTAAAAAAATGATTTGTGATGTTTTATGCATTGAAGGTAAACTTTAGGTGACATTTTCCCTGTTTTCTTGAAATCCAATTTTTCCGATTTACCTGCTTGACCCATTAGAGATAAACATACACAAATCGACCCACTTACACGCAAATGGGTCAAAATTGCCACCTTATGTTTATATTACAATATGTAAATATAATTTACCATTTTGGCAAAACCATATTGTGGGATTATGTCAATGAAACGTTAGAAACACCAAAACATTAACCTTTTGGGAATGGCGCAAAGGATTTCCCACAGCCTTTCTTTACAGTTTCGACATCATCTGCGAGCACCAAGTTTTGTTCTGAATCAGTGCCCCAGAAAAAGGGCACACTGCCATCAGCATCCTGTATTTATTGCAATTTATACGATAAATGTAAGCCACACTCGTTAAGAAACGAAAACAAAGGCTACTACTCCTACTACTACTATTATAATTTACTCACAGCAGCTATGAAAGTGGCCTTTGAAGTGCTGTCATAGAGAACGAAGGCGTATTTTCCTTGGAGGTCTCTCACAACTTGGTCTGCAGGGTAAGGACCTCTATCCCTAAGCGTTCTATATGCCTCGATAACAATTATTACTTCGTTTGCTGTCTTGTTCAATCCATATTGTTGCTTTAGAGGTGCAACATTCTCTATGTGACCTTGGAACAAGCAGAATATGTCGTCCACAACAGCAAACAATCTACCACAAAGTGACACAAGAATAACATATAAACATTGAGAGATTGTTCAACTAATATTCCTCACCCCATACAAATAAATTGACAAATATAACTCTAATATGCTTGGATCTGTAAAGTCTTGAGCGAGTAACTTGACTACATCACAACCAAATGGCCTTTATTAGGGTTTTAGACTCGCAAGGAACAAATGGGGGTTGATCACAACTTAACCTAACAGATCAAAGTAACCTAATCAAGATTCATATCCGATTGATAACCAGGGTTTGTAATCATAACCAAATCGAAGATCCAGACAAACCAATCATTACTAATTAAAAACTAAAAAAAATAGAGAGAAAAAGAGAAAGAAAGAGGAGAATAAATACCTTGGTAAAAGAGGGTTTTGTTTATCAATGGAGTAAGAGATAAGACCAGAATCACCAAGATTGATAGTGACAGCAGAAGGATGAAGTGTTGAGAAATGGCGAGGTAAAAAAGCATCTTTAAGTGCATTCAGCGATGGTTCTTGTTGTGGACTCTGTAACCCTTCAGGGCACTTGGCTACTGTCTTGTTGAATACTGCTAACATCTTTGATTCTTTGATGGCTTTCTTGATTTCTTGATCAATCCACTCGTAATGAATCAGTGATCGGATGATAAGAGAGTTGGGTTTAAAAGGTTAGACGTCTGTGTGTGTGTGTGTGTGTGTGAGAGAGAGAGAGAGAGAGAGAGAGAGAGAGGGTGTGTGTTGTTGGGATTGGATAATGTATTACACGTATCTCTGACAAAGTTCTATCCAATAATATTTAACTGATATAAAACAAAAAATTATATTCATAAATTTTGTTGACTAAATAAATAAATAAAAAATATATTTTGGGTTTATGCAAACAGTCCAGGTTCGTTTCATTTTACGGTGGGCGGTGTGTGTTTTGATAGTCGACTCATCGAATGACTTGTATATTTTTAACGGTGGGATTAGATTCTTCTCAACAAAATTCCTCTTTTTCCGGCTTGAATTAGCAAATTACAAAGCAAAACTACGTGTAAACGTTATCTGTTTAATATGGCACGTCTTATAATAGTTATAATAGTTTATAAATTTTGAATTTTCTACTATTAAATCCTTATAATTTATTATCCTACAAACTAAATTATGAAGTTTACTAATTTTTTTTTACCGTTTTACCAATATTTTCTTTTAAAATAAATAAAAAACTAATCTTTATCAATTTAATTAGAGAATCATAGCCTTTTATTTACTTAAAAATAAATTATGATACTATTCATTTGAATTAAAATTAAAACCTAATTTTAACTTTTAATAGTTAAAATTGAATTTTGTTAACTATTTTTCTAATTTAAATTTCTTATCTACTACATTAATTTATAAAGAAAATTATTATTTTAATTAAAACATAACTGGTTGATATGATAATAAAAAGAGTTCACAGTTTTATGATTTACAAATCACTTAGTAAGGTAAAAAGAAAAAAATAATGATCTTGGTAATCGACACCAATTTCTGGATAATTAAACAAATTCATTGATTATAGATTTAATTGGTCAAATGGTCATTTAACTTAGTTATTTCTACCGTTTTAATCTTTTAACTTTAAAAGTGGTAAAGACGGTTATTTATGAACCATTTTGTGGTGAGTTTGCTACTTTCTAACATTGACCGTTAGTCAATTCTGTTAAAATAAGGTAAAATGATAATTTTACCCTTCTGTTTTATTTTATTCTTTTATTTATAACTTTTATTCATTTAATACATTATTTATTAAATATAATATAATATTATCCTCTCTCTCACCTCATTTATCTCTCTCCCCACCTCACACATTCAAACTAACCAAGCCACAATCAAACCTAACTCTGGTTTGAACACATACCCACCACCAGCACACACAACCACACTTTCACCATCCATCACCGCCCTTATCGCCAGTAACCACCACCCACCACTGCCCTTATCACCGGCAACCACCACCACCACCACTGCTACTATCTCAACCTTCGCACCTTCGCCACCTTCCAGCCAACCACCACCATTTTTAAACCTTCATATTCATCATCTTCAAACATACACACACACACACTTTCAAGCAAAAAACACACACATACAACTCTTTCAAATCTAAAAAACAAGAAAAAAAGAAGAATTATGTGGGTGTTCGGTTTTAGCCACCACGATTAGGGTTTTATTTGCCACTCACGTTTTCTGATTCAAAGTGGGGATAAAGATGAAAAACCTACCGGCATACGCACATTCGTGGCGGTGCTCATATAACGTTTTCTGCTGGTGGTTGCGATGTGCTTAGATCTACCAGATTTCGTGGCGCACAAAGGACAGCAGTGTCACTGGAGATGAAGGCGGCAGTGGTAGGTAGTGCTCAAATGGTGGCGGTGGTGCACAAAGGATGTTAGTGGTGGTTCTAGAAATGGGTAGATAGGAGAGAGCCAAGAGATTGAGAGTGTGGTAGAGGTGGTTGACGGCGCAGGTGATTGCCGGAGATGAAGGCGGCGGAGCTTGTTCCTAGGGTTGAGAGAAAGAGAAAGAGAGAGAGAGAGAGAGAGAGAGAGAGTGTGTGTGTGCACGTGTATAGAGGGTGAGACTAAATATGAGAGAGATGTATATTTTACTAAAAAAATTAAATATTATTTTAATTAATTAACAATTACAAAATAGTAAAATGACATAAGTACCCTTGACTTAACAGAGATAGTTAACTACCAATGTTAATAAGGACGAAACACGCCACAAATGGTTCATAAAGGACAATTTTCATCACTTTTGAAGTTAAAGGACTAAATCGGCAGAAATGACTAAGTTAAAGGACCATTTAACTAATATGAATATAATTTATTAAATAATCATCGATATTGCTTTTATTAAAACTTTTAATTATTAAATTTGAACAATTTATTTTGGTATAAAAATTAAAATTTAATTTTGACTTTTCTTTCGTTAAAATTGAATTTAATTTGGACTTTAATTTAAATCAAATTTATTAAGAAGAATTTTATATATGTCTTACTTAAACATTAAAATATCGTATTTGTACACCTTAATATAAAAAATCATGTTTATTTTTTTATAACATTTCAAAATATCATATATTCGTATTCAACCAAATTTTTAGTTTTTTCATTTTCAAATATTTTAAATTCTTTTTAATTATAACTAATAAAGATTATTATCGATGATACCACATTTCTGCCATCACGTCTGCCCTATCACTCGCGTCAGCATTTTCACCGCTGCTCTAGATGTGGATGCGGTATGTCACCATTTTTTAGTTCTCACTTCCATCTGGTTTTATAATTATTTAATATATTTTTATTAATACTTAATATTTATTAATTTTAAACTAATCCGTGTATTACATGTGCATCTAAACTAGTTAAGTCATAAATTAATTTACTTTGTCAAACACTTAAAAATCTAATTACCTGACTATTGCATTTTAAACAACATAATCAAATACAACCTCTATTGTTGTGCAACACGTTTTGTTACGGTTCATTAAGAACATTCACAATGAATGCCTATACGAGCTCGTTATCGACTCCAATACATGAGATCGAACCGATGTCGGCGAAAGTTTGATGCAAATTATTTTTCGGACACTTCTACTTATTTTAGACTGAGATATCGGATGCGCAAGGAATTTATTTATCCGAATCACCGAAGATATCTCTACTTTCTCTATAGAAACTATTCTTGAGCACTTTAAATATGTTGATCAATGATATGAAAGTACGTGTTTTTATAGAAAAATAAATATTAAAAAATGAATGGCGCTGATGTGGCAGTAAATGATTGCATGTTGTGACTTGAGGTTGTTAGTGATGAGTTAGTAATGCTAACGTGATGACAATGATACATGTTATGACTGCGGATACTCTAATCAATTTTTGTTTTCAAAATCTAATCTAAAAAGCAATCTCAAACATGCCCTTAACATATTAATAGCAGTAACTTGCGCAAAGTCACGGATAAATATTATGTTTAGTCTTATTGAGTTGTGTTCAATAAAGTCTATTTAAAAAATATAGTCCCAAAATTTTAATATTCAATTACAAGTGATTCAGTATATAATCACATGTGATTTGTAAAAGCATCACATGTGAATTACGAAAAATTACGAAAATGGCACTCCGCCCAAATTTTTAAAATTTAATCTGGACCATTGATGCCATTGATCCAAAGACTAAAATTAGTCCCTTAGGATTATGAGTTAATTATGGACTATATTGAACATTATTCTAGTTTTATTATATGAGTGACTTAAACAAACACGTTGATGTTCATATGTTCGAGTTATGGGTTGTACTTACTTTTTAAAGCTAAAAATACGGTGTTTGTTATATAATTTGATAGATACTTAAATATTGTTTAACATCCCGTGTATAAACACGGAAATGGTTAGAAATTTTTTTAGATGTTTCTAGTGTTAAATATTACTAACATGTATAGTAAAATAATTATAAGCAAATATAGAAATGTAATTTTTTTAAAGATGGGTAAATGTATTAGATTACACGAAAATATATATCTATTAAATTATTTTAATAAATCATTTTGTTAAGATATTTTAGTGTTAACAAACTAGATTATCTAAAAAATAGAAATCTTGAACAATATACAAAACTTAAACTTTTTGACGTAAAAACAACTAATTTTAAAAATATTTGGGAAAATAAAGGGTGAAAAAAAATTCTAAAACATAGATGATGACATCATAATAAAGGCTGAAAAAAATCTTAAAAGATAGAATGATGACATCATAATCCTATTCTTTTAAAAATTAAAGATTAAAGATATGTATGTAATGTTGATCGGTTGGAAGTTAAAATACATAGACTTGTTTTCTTAACACTGTGTTCCAGAGCTTAATTTTGTAAAGAAAGGAAAATATTTGAAAGGAAATAAAAAAAGTCGTGTGTTCCCGAGTTATTTTATGGAGAGAAATGAAATGATTTGGAAGAAAAGTTTGATAAACTCTCTCTTAAACTTTTCTTTCAAATATGGGAGGATTTGGAAGGAAATGAACGGAAAATCTTTATGGTTTTTCGTAAGTGACTAAATTACCCTTAATTATAATAAACATTTTTAAAAAATAAGGGTATTATTGTAAAATGACTATTTTTCTTCCCTTCATCTCCAATTCGGGAACACAAACTTATTTCTTTTCTTTCTATCTTCATTTATTTTCTTTCCAACTCGGGAACACAAAAAATCATTATCATTATCATTTCTTTTCTCTTCTTATCTCCTGTTAATTTTCTTTTATATTCTTTTCTTTCCTTGATGTATCCCGGGAACACAACGTTAATGTTTTGTTCTACTATAGAATGTTTAGTTATTAAAGTAGTACGTAAGAAACTAATTAACTATATTAATTTGGTTAATTGTTTCATTCTAGGCAAGGAAGATGATTTCAAACTCAAAACACTTTTGTAATTTTCTAGAGTTTAAGCTACAACATGGATGCTTATCAAGTGAACAAACATGATGGTTAAAGCTAATTCCTATAAAAGTTTGCATATTTGTTTCGCGAGCTTTGCATAATAACTTTCATATGTACATATGAACTTGGTTAATAAAAACAAACACGTGTTATCTGTTTATGTCCAATGTGTGAAGAATTTTCTAGAAGATTTAGAGCATATTTTAGGGTTTATTTCACAGAATAGTAACCAAGTTTGAAAATTGTTCTATCAATGTCACTTATGAGAAATTTCACAATGTGAAATAAAACGCAAGTGACCTTGGTTGAAAAAGTTTTCAGACTTGGTTACTATTTTGTGAATTTTCCTCCGTATTTTAATGTTTTGTATAGATTCAAAGGATGTAAGGGAAATGATGTTGGCTTAGTGGGTGTGCTGATCCATTCAAATTTTCAAGTGTTTGGGAAAGCTAGGTTTGGTATGTATTTTCTTTGGAAGAGAACAAACCTTGTGGTGTTCAAGAATAAAAAATTGTCCACTTGGGATGTGTTTTCAAAAATCCAATTAAAATAAGAAAAATGATATTTTTTTAACGGACAAGCGAATTAATTCATTAAATTAAGCCAACTAGCAAGATGCTAAAAGAAGATGTAGAAAGAATTTCAAAAACAAAAGAATAGAAAAATAACACCAATCTATTCACTTGTTTTTAAAATGACCATTTCAGGGCTCACTATTTAATTATCTCGTTAAGAAATTTGCAGACACACTTCAATTTTTAAAAATGTGAACTTCATTTTCATCAGCCATATTACACAATGGGTATAAAGTTGAAATAAGCAAAACACCTTGCTTTTTGTAAATTCATTTTTGTGGGCAGATCCTCCGATGTTTATTTTCGGTAGAACCCAATTATTCCATAAGAACGGTACGTTACAGAAAGTCTTCAAGTTGAAGCTGTCAAACGCCTTGCGTAGTGAAGATACAGTCAAACATCCTAAAGATTCCAACGCCCAACGCCAAGAGATCGATTGATCAGAGTGGTTAAAGCTATTTTTGAACCAGCTTGCAAGTAGGATGTTAACTTTGTCAAATACACTATGTATTTTCAGAATGTTCCTCCAAACTCCCGTAATAGAACCTTTAGGATTGACTTGTGTCCTCCAAACGCCCATAATAGTAACTTTGATGCATTTTCGAAAACTAAACCCTTTAGTTTTTAGCTGGTAGCTTCAGTTTTAGTTTTTATGTTCTATCTTGGTAGTTGTATGTTGGTTTATTTCTTTTTAGGGCGTCTTTCAGTTCCTTTTATTTGTAATTTTTGTTGTTTTTTTATGGTATTGCTTACTTTTAAAAAAATCTTGTGACAATTTTTTTTATATGTTTGGACGCAGCACAAAAAATTTGTTAAGCTTTTACTCAAATCAATTTGATCGACTAGCAAATGTGACTTATGGCGCATCTAACAAGTGTGCATTTTTATACACATTGTAAAGTTTTTAATATAAGATTCATTTTCCTTTTTATATTTGTGAATTTTAGGTTTATTTATTTTGTTAAATTAACAGAAAAGCTACTATCGAAAGCTATTAAAGATAAGGAGCTGATCCATACACAACAACTTTAGCTATACACAACAAGGTATAAACAGTTAATACACAATATATAAGTTGATGATACGTAAATTTGTTGTGTGTGCAAACTTTTGTTTTGTAAGGATCTACACCCTTAGAGATGAAGATGATAACAATCAAATACTCCTTATGTTTATAATCTTATTGTCTGTTTTACTGTTTTAGTCTAATTTAAAATAATTATCTACTTTTAAAAAAATTGTCATTGATTCTTTACTCTTTTTTTAAATTTTTTTTTAATTAGTTATAATTATTACATCTTTTATAACCAATAATATATAAAATGTTTGGCTAAAAATGTCTTATTTATTTAATAAAGCATTGTATTAATTGAACTTGTAGACTACGTCAACAGACGAGGGTGATGATTTGTGTGTAATAACTTTTTGTTATGCATAATAATTAGAACCTTTTTGCCCTTAACAACCCACTAACTATTAATTTTATCCACAAATTCATAGATATAATGGTCCAAGCAACAACCTTTTGTTATATATGACAAAAAGTTATTGTACACAAAACATCACCCGATATTAAAATGTTTTAACAGACCTCGTTCATGACCCATAAAGATAAATTAATTATTATGTTAAGTTAATAAATACTATTAAAGATAAATTAATTAAAAAAAGCTATTATTAAAGATAAATTAATTATTCATCGGTTTCACTTTCACCACTCGCCCATGTGCTCAGTGTGCATATATTCGGCAAAGGATAAAGTCATAAAACCTATAGCAAAAAGCCACTCTCAAGTACGGAAGATATTTTGGGTACTCTTTTTTTCTTTTCAAATTACATTTAAATTTAAATTTTCTTTTAAATAAATGACATTCAATATCTCTTATTTTCAAGTCATAAGATCCTTCGATTCACAACTTCAAGTAATTATTTTTTTAAATGTTTGCAGACGGGCAGACAAACATAAAAAAAGGTGTTCGTCTAAGATAACGATAAATGATTCGAAAATCTTATTTTAATAGTGATTATATATTTATATATTATTTTTTCCCTTGCAAACATTTTAACCGTCTCAGTGTCTCTTGTAAAAGAAACACCATCTTAGAGTATTGACGGACTACGGACGACCCGTTTAACTATTAAAGCGTATCTCTATTGTTGGGCTTGACCTTTATACTTAAAGCTTGATATTTTTATAATGTAGGAGTGTGTAATGTGTTAGCTAATGGGTAGTAACATGACAAATAAGTTCATGGATGTTGTCATAGTCATAAGAACTAATAGGTTACATGGATAGTTTTTTACATAATATAAATTTGTCATACACAATAAAAAGCATATGATTGGACCATAACGTCCTTAAATATTGTAACACTCAATGTTCGAAATCCCTTAGAATAATAAAAATAAATAATAAGTGTTATTACGTGTATTATGAGTTGTCTATATGAGATTAGATGTGTTTATAAAACTAGAGGGGTTAAAACTGTCAAAAATAAAAGAAAATAAGTGCAGGGACCATTTCTGTAATTAAGCTATAGATGTAGATATATATAACTAGCCATTTGACTTGCAAACATACAAGACATACATATCCATATATGCGTGAAGTGCTAGCTGCCTTTTTCCCTTACCAATTTCTCTCAAGAACAGTAAGGATTCAACATCTTATAATCAACATATCAAATACCAAGTCATCAAGGTAAGATTAGTTGGTTTTGTTGAGTTGTTTTAAGTGTTTTTATGGGTCAAAGATTGAATCAAAGATTTAGAATATGTTAATCTTGAGTTGGTTGATGTTGTTAGCTGTTAAAGGTAGGAAAACACTTTTGTATTGCTTTTTAATCGATAGAAGTGATTTTGGATAAAAAATGGCACAAAAACAGTAAGCTGACCGACTTACTGGTTCAGACCAGAGGGAGGCACGGGCGTGCCTATAGCCCGTGGCTAACCCTAGTTCATGAGGGACCCCCGTGCTTTGAGGTAAGGCACGGGCGTGTCTACCAAATCGTACGACTTAGAATATGTAAGTCAGACCCTTATGTCGGACCAAAAATCATAGGTACGGGCGTGCCTATAGTAGGACACGGGCGTGCCTTTGCCCTGTTCAATTTTGTAGTACTCAGTTTCAACATATGTTTAATATATTATTGGTATTATACATGTAGAGACTAATTGTAAGCATATTCACTAAGTTATAATAATCTGTGGATTATTATATAACATTACAGCTTACAAGGTGATTTTACTAGACTATTATTCATATATATAGCATGTGTGTTATCATAATAGAATATTATGTATGTCTTATTCATATATGTGTTGTTTAGCATACTGCTATGTGAAGTAAGGCTCAGATATGGTACAGTACTGTGACCTATGTTGCTGCCCTAGGTCTAGAACCAGAGACTAGCTTTGATTGTCTGACATACGTGTGGTATCTTTTTATGATCTTGTATGTGTGTTTATATGATTTATAGTTTGACATACTCACTAAGCTCTCGTAGTTTATCAGTTACTATTTTTAAAATGTTTTGCAGAGCGTAGCAAAGGCAAGGGCAAAGCTCCTGTTTGACCACTTTTCACCTAACTCTTTTGAAACGATTAACGCCTTTATGTGTAGTATTTTAAAACTTCTTCAGTACACTACGCTTGTACTTATATGTGTATTTTTTTAACAACACTCAGTTTTTGTTGTAAATACGCTTCCGCTTGTATTTTTCAAACTATATGTGAATCTTTTGAATGTATTTTATTTAAATTTTAGTTTTATAAATTTGGGGCGTTATAAATATATAGATGCTATAATTTGATAATAAGTTTATAGGGACATAAAAACAATTATTATTATGTATGACAAATCTTTATTATATAATTACGTACAAATCATCATCCATAAGTCATATACAGGATTATAACCTAGCTAGAAATCTAGAATAATCATTAGATGATTTATGGTTGTCGAGAATGATTTATGACATAAATTAGTATAAATTGATAGTAAATATATAATTGATAACATGAAATATGATTAGTTGAGAAAATAAATAGTAGATATTTATTGGATATATAAATATTAGAGTAAATTACAAATTTCGTCCCTGTGGTTTGTATAAAGTTTCAGGTTTCGTCCTTTAATTTTTATAATTACACTAATGGTCATTGTGGTTTAAGTTTTGTAACAAAACGGTCCTTTGACCGTTAAATATAACAGAGGCAATGTTAAATTTTTTATAATGACTATTTTACCCTTTTCTCACATATCACATTCGGTCCTTATTCTTTAAATTTGTTACATTAATGGTCCTTTATAAAATATTTTTTTTGGTTTCATTATTTTTAATTTATTAACTCTAGTTTTAATATTTTTTTATGTCTTGTTAGTATTATTGTATAATTAAATTTGTAAATTGATAAAATATATTTGTGTTTTGTTTTTTATCAAAATTTATATTAATTATTTAAAGTTCTCAAACTTTTATTTTATTTTTCAAATGTATTCTTGATAGAATTATTTTTTAATTATTATTGTTTTTATTAATATTAATATTAATATTATTATTATTTAATATCCTATAACCATTTTATTGATATTAGAAAAATTAGAAGATGGTCACGCTTATCAGCATCGGGTTTATTATGGTCTGAACTCTGAAATAAGGATTTTTTTAGTTTTTATTACTTTTAATTGATTAACTTTAGTTTTAAATTTTTTTAAGTCTTATTAGTATTATTATATAAAATAAATTTGGGTTCGGGTTAACTGATTAACCCCTATAAGGATTTTATTAATCTTAGATCTATAATTTCATGTCTTTATTTAGGTTGCTTACATTAACTTTTTCTACCGATTTGAATCACAAACCCATGTTTGGGTTCAAGTATGTACTAGTCGACTCTTCTACAAACTTACGTCTTATACATAATCATATAATGTATATATGAAGGGCTGTGATTATGTGTTTCATGTGTATGAAGGGCTGGAAATTTGATAAAAATATCCATAGAAACATTTTCATCTCGTGAATGCAACCATCAATTCACCATCTTTTGAAATATTGTAGGACTGTTTTTTATTTTATTTTATTTTATATAAACACCAATTCACAATCAATTACCAAACCATAGATCAAAAATTCGATCTTGTGAATGCAACTGTTACAACTTATAAATAGTTTATTTGATAAAAATATTCATACAAATATTTCGAAGACTTAAGTACAAAGAGTACACATGGTTGATGCAAAAACTTAAATCTATAATTAAATTCAAAAACTAAAAAGTAAAATAATTATTTAGTTTATAAGTATCCTGAATAACACGTCTAACCCGATCCTATTAACCTGAAACATGATTAATTTAAACCCACCTAACCTAAAGCATAATAAAACCGGGTTTTGGGTGATATTTATTTTTTTAGAAAACCCGACCCAACTAACTGGAAACCAAATTAACAACCCAATGCATACCTAACTCTACATGAGTAGCTTCTAATTTTAGTAATATCAATAATAATAATAATAATAATAATAATAATAATAATAATAATAATAATAATAATAATAATAATAATAATAATAATAATGGCAAAATGCACGAAAATACAATAAACTATGTCAATATTGTCATTGCCATTGTATGTAATCAACTTTATTTTGTATATAAAAATATAATAAACATTCTAAAATGCATCATTGTATGCAAGTTACCGTAACTCCCTGGTTTTTTAATTTTTGTTTTGTTTTTTATTTATTTCTTTATTTTTCATGGTTTTTTTGCTTGAAGATACCTTGAAAGAGAAAATTTTCATATGCAATATTTCACCCTGTCCATTTTGAAATCTTCAAATCCGTTCTTTCAGCTTTCCGATTTACACAACAGATCTTGGCTTGCAGATTTGATATTTGTTTGGCGATCTTGTTCTTGTTTCAAAGATTTAGGTTGCGTTTAGCAGGAGAAAAATTTTCCGTTTTTCGTTTTCTGTGAAAAATGGTGGAATTTCATTTTCTGAAAAAAATAGAAAACGTGTTTGGTTGAAGTGTTTTCTTGGAAAAGTTGTTTGAAAAAGTATGAGAGTTTGAAAAAATTGAGAAGTTTGGGAAAATGTGAAAAAGTGAGAGAGTTTTCTATTTTCTTAGAAAAATGTGCAAGTGAACATGTTTTCTAATTTTCAATTTTCTTAGAAAAATTTTCTGAAAAAATAAAAGATTTTTCTGAAAGTGAACGCAACCTTAGGGATTGTTCCTTATTGTTCTTCTGGATAAAAGACATATATGCAGATCGTGTGTGTACATATTAATTTTGTTTGTCAAATCTATGTATAAATTGTTGCCTTTTGGGTTAAAAACATGAGGCATTCATATTGAAGATGAAGACATGGAATAGAAAATAAGAAAAAAAATAAAATTAAGAAAAAAAAGCAACCTACTAAGCAGGTCAAAGATTGCATACAATGAATCAATATTACAAGTTGATTATATTTTTAGGTACAAAATAAAGTTGATTGCATTCAATGACAGTATTGACATAGTTTGTTGTATTTTCGCGAATTTGCCCTAATAATAATGATAATAATAACATCAACAACAACAATAATAATTAAAAAATAAAACTATCAAGAATACATTTAAAATAAAAATAAAAATTCAAGAACTTTAAATATTTACAACAAATTTAGATAAAAACAAAACACAAATATAATTTATTAGTTTTCTAATTTATTTTATATAATAATACTAACTAGATTTTAAAAAAAATACTAGAACTAAAGTTAATTAATTAAAAGTAATAAAAGCTAAAAATACTACCTAAAGGACCATTAATGCAGCAAACTTAAAACATAAGGACTAAATGTGATATTTGAGAAAATGGTAAAATAGTCATTATTAAAAACTTAACATTGCATCTGTTATCTTTAATGGTCAAAGGACTGTTTTGTTATGAAACTTAAACCACAATGACTATTAGTGTAATTTTAAAAATTAAAGGACGACATCTGAAACTTTATGCAAATCACGGGGACGAAATTTGTAATTTACTCTAAATATTATTTAATATTTATTTGAGAAGTAAATACGAGATGATGCTGACTAACTCTTTGTAAATTAGTTTTTGGTGATTTTGTGTATTTATTTCTTCTCCATGTGTAAAAGGTTTTTTGGAAAAATTTTAAAGAATTAAGGGACATTTGATTTGCTAGAATGCCGAGTGACGGAATTACAACTCTTAAGGAATTGAAATGTAAAGTAATCAGAATATGAATTTAATTCCTTAATAAGTGAGTTTGGTTACCTATTAAAAAATTGAAATGTCACCACCTCGCCTACTCTGACATGACCGAAACCAAATTAGCTTATTAGGATCGAGTTTAATATAGTCTAGAATGGTTAATCAGGATGACCTGACAAAGCTAAACTATATATAGGGTCAGATTTTGGGTTAGTTTCCATTGCCTTATTCGGTTTCGGGTTAACTTGACCTTAACCGTCACTTTGCATACAAATTTGCATTAACCTCACCCCCACAGTAACCTTATAAATATAACTCGATTAATACGACCCCACCATCACATTATTAATATAACCCGGTTAACTCGACAAAGCCTGATCCTAAAGATCCAAAACCTAATTGACCCGACTAACCCGAAAGCTTAATAGGGTCAGGTTACGGGTGAAGTATATTTTTTTAAAAAGCCGATTAACCCAACCCGGTTAATCCGAAACACAATCGGGTTGCCTTGATCAATTCCCCTATAATGATGTAGTTAAAGCCGATGGAATATGAATCCCTTTTGGGTGGGAAGAAATGTGAATTTCTTCATTTGAGAGAAACTTTCAAGGTCAAGATTCCTATTCATTTCCCTTAATGTTAAACCAAACACATGAACGTCTTGAAATTGGATACCAACTTCCCCCAATTCTAGAAGATTCCAACGAACTAAACGGTCCCTTAGAATCTTACGGGCGAAGTTCTTTTGGGGTTCTAGAAACGGAGAGCGAAAATTTCATTGGATAGCTTTGAGTGACATACTTATTGTGAATGAATCTGGTGGGCCGAAGTTGGGAAGTTTAAAGGCCCATATCATTACTTTCTTTGGAAGTGGTGATAGAGGTATAAAACAGAAGATTGCTCGCCATGAAAAGTGATAGTTTCTTCCTACACCGTTCTCATAGGAACAATGTTAGTGATAGTGTATATGTATAAGCCCAACACCACTATAACTTGACAAGCCCAAATGTACCTTAGGCCCAACCCAAACGAATATATATGTATATATATTCCTGCTTTAGACTAGAAGGCAGGAGACAGTCAATTAGAAGATCCTTTTGACTTATTTCTATCCGTCTGAACTAAGAAGAACCAATTGCATTATAGTCTTCTTAATAAGACAAGGATCACATCCCAAAGCAGATCACAACAATAGAAGACAAAATAGATCAGTAACCATCTGTCTGAAAAGCTGAAGGAGGGCACAACATTAACCAGTGGATAATAGCGCACACTCTTGGACTTTCTCAAGAATAAAAGAGGAGGTTCAAGATCTCAAGGTAAGCAATACTCATTCACAAAAAAGAAAGAAATACCAACATTAGCTCCTCACCGGAAACCTATTTGATTCTCAAGCCTGAGCTTGGTCACGAGGCTCAACTCTCGTGACGAGGCTAACGGTGTTTTGTTTTGCAGGAACACCAGAGCTCCAGTGATCTGCCCACGTTTGCTACTTTCCATCTCCGGAGCAATTGTAGCAACAGTCAGAGTTGTTTTCAATAAAGTTGATGTATAAAATACAGTCCTAAAAATTTAATATTCAATCACATTTAATTTGTAAAAGCATCACATGTGAATTACGAAAATGCCACTTTGTCCAAAATTTTAAAATGCAATATGGACCATTGATCCAAAGGCTAAAATTAGTCCCATAGAAATATGAATTAATTATGGACTATATTAAATAATCTTCTAATGTAAATCCAGTTGGAAAATCAATCTCCTGGTGTGAAAAATAATATCTCAGGTTCATCTTGTTTTGAATAAAGTGAATATACCCCTTGATGGTTGGTTTCAACTTTCAAGAATCATTATCAGTGGGTGATTCAAGTAATTTGCTGTCTTGGGCCTTAGAGTCATCTGCCTCTCTCCATACACATAGAGCAATTGGTGTTTTTTCCTTTGTCCTTATAATCTATCATTATTCTCATGGATACAATTGATAAAATATCTTCTTAGTACATTCTTAAAAATATAAAAAACTATTTTAATTATAATACTATTTCAAAAAGTAAATCCTAGTAAAAAGCTAAGGGAAAAAAACTAGATTACATTGTAAAAACTCATTTAATACTTGAAGAAAGAGAGAAAAAACACCACTTTCCCAAGGAATAAAAAATATAAAGAACCACATTACTTTCAGAACAGTCCATTCAATTCCTACGTAGTTAACATACAGGTTTTTTCATTACATCGAAATAATTTATTTCATTCCTTCTCTCATTCATTTGCATTGCGAATAGCCTAATCTGTAACAAAGCATCGGACCAAAAAGGGGAGCTATGGCTTCTGCAAATGTGTTGGCACCTGGGCCACGTCATCCGCCCCCATTAATATAATAATAATAATAATAAGGTTTAATAAAACAAAAGCTTAATTAATATGAACCTTTAGATATGCTATGGTTTGGGCTTTGTCCAAAGCCCATATAACCCAAACCGGCCCAAATAACGACACCTACTAGTCGACTTAATAATAATAAAAATAGAAATAATATATATAATATGATAATAAAATAATTAAAAATTCTGTTAAAAGATTTAAATTGGGAACGCCACGTAGCCGAATTAAAATAATATAATATAATATGCAAAAAGTTTAATTAAAATAAAAATAAAATATGAAGGACTATTTATGTAAATCTTCCGAAAATCATCAACAGCTTTGAAAACGATGTCCAGCTAACACGATGTCGTTTCATTCAGCTTTGCCGCTTTACACCACACCAGCTGACTAGCTTTACTCTATATAATATAACCCCTCTTTGTTCTTCGATGCTGTCAGCCTGTCACCGACCGACCACGCGATAATGTTCATGGCGTATTTTCAAAGATACGTTATTCTCGCTCTCCTCCTCCATTCAATCGTCTGCATCAATCACTCAGTCAAGTGCGATGGTATGTATTCACTTTTTAACTTTTGATTTCATTTCTTAAACATTACTCGAAACTTGAGGAATCAACGTTGCCTGAGTTAATCTGCTTAATTAGTCTGTTTGTTAATCATGATCCATGAATCTCTTATTCTTTCGGTAAACAATCTGCACGCATTTAGGTAGCTAGCTTTTCTAGCTGGTTTGTGCGATTACTTTTCGTGTTTGATGTTTTTGGTGCTTGTTTCAAGTGAAATTTTTTGTGCGATGTTGTATTAGTTCTTGAAATTAAGCGTGGAAGATGAATTGATTCGAGGAATCGATATATGAGATTTGGATCTGATTAATTCCGGTAATTTTGATTTGTGTCGGTGAGGTTGTTTGGTTTATAGAGATCTAGACTAGTCAACGTAGCTTTAGATTTACGGTTTGAAATTTGAGATCCCTTGCCCTTGAAGTTTTTGATATTTCAGTCTTCCTGTTTTCTGTGTATTCTAGAAATAGTATGTTTAGGAAGTGAGATGTGGTACTGAACTATCAGAAATAGATTATTGGCATATAGTAATTAAGGATGTATGAGATAGTGTTTGAAAGTCCTTCCTTTTGAAGTAGTAGCAATCATAAAGTCAGTTCTGCAAGTTTGTTTGAAGGACTAATAGATAAAGTATGTAATGTGAAGTAAAAACTTATTAACCTCTCTTGAAGCTACAATAATCGTTTTCAAAACTCGAAAATGATCACCCTCTCTTTTCAATTGGAAAACTTAGTTTTTGATACATAGGAATGTTTTGGTGGATTGTTAGGGTAAGAGGATATCGTTCAATTTGCTTCTTAGAAGGTAATATATTAGTTGTTTCTAAAGCCCCACAGATATTTCTCCTTACTGTTTGGATTAGTTTCAATGGCTTATGTATTCCCATTTTCCCATTGCAATTGAATTAGGCATTTCAATGAAGTTAAGAGGGGGGCTTAACAGAGTTTTGTCAACTTGTGTTCATTATTTGTTTCTCTCCATTTGGGGGAACTTTTAGTCCTCTTAAGTAAATGTACAATGGGACTAATCATTTAGGGAAGTAACTGTATAAAAGTAGCTTCAAATTTTAATGCTCATTCTCCAACATAATCTATAAAACATTGCATTATGTGAGAAATTTATACAAATTAACAAATAAACATTTCTTACAAGTTACAATTGATGTTAGTTTTTGGTTGGTGAATGATAAGTTTAAAACTTCATATTGCCACCAACATAGATATTCTAAAGCAAAGCCATTCCCATCCTAAGAAATATGTACGAACTGTGAGGGCGATCCTCCTGGTGAACTATATCCTCTTATATACTCAAACGGTTAATAAAATATTAGTAGATGTGGCAATTTCGACCCATTTACTTATGCATGTGACGATTTGGGCTATTTTACTTTTCTATGATGGGTCAGGTGGGTAAAATAAAGTTTGGAAAAAGGAGACGGTTCAAATGAGTTGATTGGTATAATGTTGACCAAAGTGAGTTTTTACTTTTTAACACTACAACCTTGTGAGTCACTTTTTTGCAAAATATTCGACTCTTATGGTAATAATAGTTTTTGTAAACATATTTATCACATTAATCATCATTAATCATGGCATTGGGTCAAATCAGAATCTAACTTTGAAAAACATTTTGGACTGCTTGCAAAACTCGACACTCGTACTTATTTACAACTAGAGGTGGCAATATCAACCTATTTACTCATAGATCGGTGGATTTGGGTTGGTCTTGTCTCAAAAGAGTTAAATAATTAACAATAGAGTAAACGGGTCAATTTGGTCAAATACTTAAATCAAAGACTTTAGTTGGAAGGTGAACATGTCATGTAGATTAATGTCTCCCAAAGTTAATTTGTAATGCATAAAACCTCTAATCAGTTTCTATTTGAAGGTTTAGATTATTCTTGTTATGAAATTGATTTAACTGATGAATTATTAATAAAAGATTTAGGTAAAAGGCAAAGTATTTCGGGTCAACTGAACCTAATGCTACCCATTTTGACTTGTATCTAAAGTGATCCCAGTCCTCACCTGTTATCCAAGGTGTCCCACCCACCCCTTTTGCCACTTTCTAATTACAACCCACAATAACATCTAGTGACTCAAAATCTTAACTTTCCGAAATCTTGGACACAACTCGTAAGTCTCATGATGTTAAGAAAATACACTAATTGCTTTCATTGAATTAATACAACTTTTGGCAATTTACAGACGAAGAAGACAGCCTTCTTTCAGGAATCAACAGCTACAGAGCAACCCTAAACTTAACAACTCTAACACAAAACGACCGAGCCAAATGCCTAGCTGATAAAATCGCTGATCAATTTAAAGACCAGCCCTGCACAAACACTACCGGTTCCAACACAGTACCTGGCACTGAACCAGAATTTGCCAATTATCCTAAACTCTTAGACAAATGCCATTTGAATGTGTCAACTACAAGAGATGGAGCGGTTCTTCCTGCTTGTGTTCCTAATCTTGAGTCTAGCCTTGTACTCTCCAACTACACTCAGTCCCAGTATTCAGGTTACTTAAATGACACAAAGTATGCTGGTGTCGGGATCGGTTCTGAAGATAACTGGATCGTTGTTGTACTGACTACAAACACCCCCGAAGGTGGCTATTCTCCTGGTAGTAATGACGTAAATTTTGTTCACAAGATTGGCCCAATGCACTACTCGATGTTTCTACTCGTCGCGTTTCTCTCCTTCTTGTGGAGTTGATAGTTACTGTCTTGAGTTTCAACCTGTATTAACACGCGATTACTTATGTTAAGATAGATCAAACCGGATTTTGCATCAAACATTGAGTTGTTTTCTTGTCATTATTTCCGTATTTGGGTGTTTGATGTTCGGAATTTTTTTAAGTTTTGATATGAACTTCGATAGCGAGAGTTATTAAGAGCATGTTTGTTTCATAGAATTCTTAGGAATTTCATATTACATTTTTTAGGATGTTTGGTTGGAGAAGGGTTGAAATTGAGTATTGACATGGATGGTCTGCCTCTAATTTTCAGAATTTATCAATTACTTATGTTAACTTACTTTCTGTTTTTGAGATCTAAATGCAATTTCTAATTTTGATTTTATGTTTACATTGCCAAGAAAATCTAAATGAAAACCATAAATGTTTTTATGGTAGACATGTTTTCGTTTTGTGTTTGTTTCCAACGACATAGGGACTACGCATTGATTGTCACTAGGTTTGTTAAACCTAAAGGTTCCCTTCCTTTTACCTACCGTGTTGGCTCGGTTCTACTATGAGCACAAAAGTAAATTGACGGCCATCGTTTCAAAACTAAGATGGAAAACTTGTTGAGTATTGTCTCAAAGTGGACAAGTGTGACTTTGTAATTGCTTAAAGGGTCATGAGTTACTTAACTCATAACCAATTGGGTTTGAGTTTGAACCCCACAAACTTACATGGTATCAGAGTTAAGTCCACTCAACTGTGGGTGGCCAGATGGTCACATACACTCCATGTAACCCATAAGTATCCACATGTTAGGCGCAAAAAACTCCACACATGAGGAGGCATGAGTGTTGTCTCACATCAAATGAGATGAAATTGTAATATGCCTAATATGGCATGAGTTATTCCAATAATAGCCAATTGGTTTTGAGCTAAAAGCCACAAACTTACACTTTTATCTTAGAACAATTGGAGAGGCTTCGCTGCCGATTCTTTTGGGGGGTGACCAAATCTTGAAAAAAGTTTGTTGGATATAATGGAAGACCGTCCTAGCGGATAGAAATCAGGGGGTCCTGGCATCTCCGGTCTTCGTACATTAAACTTGGCATTGCTTTAGTGGTGGTGGGGGGTGAAGGTTGAACAATCCTCCTTATGGAAAAAAAGTAACCGTTGCAATTCATGGTGTTATAAGAAATCAGTTTATAAATCCGCTAAAAACAAAAAGAAAACTAGTTTGGAAGGAGATTTCTTCAATTGATTAGGAGGTTAGTGCTTTTAACATTGAGCTTAATTCTTTTTTTATTTGCTTTGTTAAGGTTGTTGATTGATAAAGAATACCGAATACCTAGGCAGTGGTGATAATTGTCAATCTTTATGGTTGCGATCTCTTCCTAGTAAATAACATTTCACATGGAGGAACTGTTAGGGTTTGTCGGTTTTTAAAATATATATTAGCAACGGAAGCATGACCAATAATTTTAAACTATTTCAAATCCCCAACCAATGGTCCATATGCAAGCCTTAAGAAAACAAAGAACAACCCTAGGATGTTTATAGAGATTACAACCTTTTTATCATGATATTTTCTTTGACGAAGATTTGATCAAGTAGCAACCAAGAAGGGCTTCCCTTTAAGGTATCCACACCAAGCAATGAATTCAACACCAAAGATGTGCTAGCACCTTCAACCAAGACCTCCAAACTAAATAACTAATACTAGTAGTAACAAGAACACACTTTCTAGTTTCAAGTACTAGTGTTAAATGGAGAGTGTCTGGTAACTAGTATGTAACACTGTTAAGTTTTGAACACAAGAACAAGGATGTTAGTATGTTCAAAAACAAGAGAGAAAATTCACCAAGAAAGTGCCAAGAACTAACTAGTACCACATGCACATACATGCACCATCTTTATAAAAATCAAGCAACAAGCAGAAAAGAGAGGGGAGACCCCCCTTGGTTTCGACCGAAGATAGGGTGGGGGAGAGGGCCCTCTCCCCTTGCTTTGTTGTTGCTTTAAACACATTCTACCATGAGCATGGTGGTGGTGTCTAGACCCCTCTTTGAATTTTCTATGCATTTTCATTTTCTTTTATTCATAAAAAAAGGATAATACA
>JAUEJL010090667.1:0-14268 GCA_032274825.1 Drosophyllum lusitanicum
CCCATTAATTCCTTACATGCACCCTGCCATACTCAATCCCCCCACGCTCTTCATCCATGAATTCCATTATCCAAACTGAACGGCTAAGATTGGTTCTCGCAGTTATCGTACGAAAAACAGTTCTTGTTTGAACCTTCCCCTATATATATATATATATATATATATATAGAGAGAGAGAGAGAGAGAGAGAGAGAGAGAGGAAAAGAGAGGAGGGAGAAAGAAAAGAGAGAGGGAAGTTTGAACAGATTGGGGGACTTGAATAAGTCACCCGATCAGGCGAGTGAAGGGGGCGTAGTGGAGTTTAGATTCAACCCAACCACACCCGAAACCTTCATGTAGGGTGGTACGGGTGGCCTAACAATTAAGCTTGGTTAAATCTAGATTAGATATGCAGCTTATGAAGATAATTTGCCATTAAAGCATCTTGGGAATTGAGAACCTAAACCCATTCAAACTTTGACTTTCTTGCAAGCTCAGCTCAAAATCATAGCATTCAGACGTTGAGTTGAGTGTGTGTGTGGGGTTCGGCTACAGTAACCCGACAAATTCTCTTGATGTTAAAGTTTCAGGAATATTAGAGCTTTTATTTTATTTTATTATTATTATTATTATTATCATTATCACTATCATGCGAGGGAGTGCCATCCCCAATTTGAAAGCTCAACCCAAATAGACTTGAAAAATATTTAGAATTCAATTCAAGATATTATTATAAGCTTTAAGCTAGCTCTAGTCATATGTTTTCACCTCATTTTCATATTAAAACACGATGGTGTTTGACTTTGACCCAATCTTTATAAAAGCTAGAACCATACGGATCAAAGCTTTTACAACACCTATAGTGGTGAATGTCAAGGGTGACTTGGTAACGATAACTTGCTAATGACTAAAATATCTCATGACACTAAAATCCGGGACCCACTTTTTTTCTTTTTCTTTTGAACTTGAAAGACAAGGAAAACGGCCATCTTGAGCACGACGAAACTCATACACCACACCTCATGACACTGAAATATGGGTCTCACTTTTTCTTTTTTCTTTTACTTGAAAGCAACAAGGAAAACAGACGCCATGAGCACGACGATCGACGACTTGGGCATAATACACCATCTGTAGTGGTGTCATCCCCGTCATGGCAGCAACAAGGCCTTCCATGACAGCGACTACAAGTGCTCTTAAAGATCTAAAGAGAAATTAAAAATCCTGATCCAAATGAACAATAACTAATTTTAACAAGACTGCAGATTTTTAAACATATTCAAGATTTGTGGGAGATCTTGAAGCAGCTACATTACGCACATCTTGTACACGTGCGAAGCCAAGAAGCAAAACTAAAAAAAAGGAAAAAGGAAAGCAGTGATGAAATGAGGAGGTGAGAGTCGAACACGAGACCAAGAGGATAAAAAAAACTAACCATCCAAGCATGCCTGCAACCATTTCTTTACTACCTAACAACAATAAATACAGAGACAGTAAGACTCCTAAGAAATGTTGGTATTATGATGAGCGCCTTATGTGGCCTTGAATAATGGTGGGGGCCTGAGATGAAACATAAGCTTTTCTATTATTATTATTGTTAACTTTTGACTGTGATGAGATAATCATGTCTCAAAACATATTTGGAAGCACTTTGGTAACTATCTACCAAGTTACAGATCCACATATGGGTGTTTGAGATTTGCTTATTAAAAACACATTATCTGCTAGTTTGCAATAAAACTGATCTTTGATCTTTCAAAACTCAACAAACAGACAATCAATATTAAAAAACAATCCCGAACACCTACTGAAAATGACTATCCACGTTCTAGCGCCGTGTTAGTGGTTAAGCAAACAATAATTCATGACAAAACCATAAACACATCAGATCATAAATCCAAAACCCAGTTCATTTTTACAAAATTACCATACTTCGACGTAGGATTCAATTATGGATTTTAGAACCATGACATGTGTGGCTTGAAGACTGAGACACCTCGTTTTCTCCTATCCATTAAATATTAGAAACAAAGATTTAGTAACAGATGTTATTGACAAAGACACATTACCAAAGTCTATTCTTTGTGTCCAAGGATGAGACAATGATTCCTACCTTCGTGTCCAATAAGAGGAATTCTTTTGTTTTCGGCATTGATTGCATCGACCTAATATCATTTATTGTGTCCATGTTACTTCATTAATTTAAAGAATCTTCTTTTATGATTTATCTTTAATTAAAAGCATCATATACCATCCTATGTTGTCCTAAAGCAACATTCTTAAGGTGTCATACTCTATGGGGTTGCATTTTTTTAAGCGCTTATATGCTTTAAAAATAAGTGCATAGAAGTGTTCTGTGTTCAAAACAGTGCTTCAAATTATTTATCTAATTTAAAAAAGAAACATAATAAGCATGTAAGTACTCAAATAAGACTCCCAAACTCAATCCATATACTAGTACTTCGGCTATATAGTAGGACCCATATTTAAACAAGGACAACTAGGACCCCCATCTCCCTTTCTTCCATGCACCCTACTTTTATCTCTCTCATTTGTGACCTACAAAAATAGACTTTGATTCCTGAAATTTCAACATCATTTCATTACAAATTTACAGATATGATAACTATATTAAAGTGTCTTGATTAGATGACATTTATTGTTATTCTTCTGAATAATTGAGAACTGCTCTTAATGCAAGAATCATTTGTAACCACCATTAATGCTCATTAGTGATTCATTAATAGGGGTATTTTGGATATTTGTATATTTACCCGTGAATTGTGTGTAGGTTGACGAGTCATTAATGAGCATTAATGAGGGCTCATTAATGGGTCATTAGCATTATACCCATTCATTTGACTCAATCAATGGCCAAAATTGGTTCTCGTGGTTCGCGGTTCTCACCATAAGAATGGTTCTCAAATGAACCTTCTCCTATATTATATATTTTTTTACAGGGAAGGAGGGGAGGGAGGGGATAGATTGTGTTACTTGTGTAGCAAACAGAAGTTGAAGAGAGGGTTGTGGTGGGATGTGGCTGAAAGAGGATGAATAGCTGCCACCAAAGAGCTAGGTTTAAATATGTACAACCATTCTCATTCCCATTCCATATGTCAAAAACATCACAAGGATTCCTGAATGTAAATCAAACGGCACCCAAGTAGTCATATACCCTCCTGAAACTAAGTTTGAAGGATGCTAGACGATTATTTGACGCCCTTATAATTATTTGTCACCAAATTTCTTTTAGCAGGATATAACATCACTCTATGATTTTTCCAGAATTTAATATGGTGATTGAGACTACATTTTGAAGAAGATTGGGGTGTTTGCAAAATGCAAATAATCAGAAAGCAGTATTAGGCTAACCATTTGAAAAAAGTAATTATTTTCCTAGAGAGAACACAATTTTGAAAAAAGAAGTGTAGATCTGCTTTCTGAAAATGTTGTTTCGCAAATGAAATCCCAAACACATCCTAAATTAACAAATTAACGAGCATATCATATTTTACATATTAATTATTAATGTACTTATAATTTACTATATGGCATGGTTACAAAGGGGCAGAAGGAGTGGCAGATTACAATGGACTAATCATCTACAAGCAGGTTTAAAACGATGAAACTTTGTTTTCCCAAGAAGCCATATCTACACAATACCTTGGGAAATTTTAAATGCAACCTTTGGAATGTTATGATTAAAATCTTATAGATTTTTTTTTTGGTTATTTGTTTGAGACAGATGTGCAGGAAAATAGCAGAACACTAACCAGGAAGAACAGATGGTGCCGTAAAAAAACATCTGGAATCCCAACATTAAATAGAAGCTTCTGCGTGCTGCTAACCCTGAAAATAAAAAGATTCATGTTACTCCCAGTTATGATTAATATGAAAAGGGATGCCGTTCTTGATCATTGTCATCTATTAGAGCCTTTTGATTTTATTCTTGGTCAAAAGTGGGATTTGAATAATCTGATGATGCAATTTGAGTCGGGTGAGATGAACAGTGTGGATTTGATCATTGATAGTCAACCAAATATTCAGTTCTTAGATGCAATACCTTGAGACCCATGTCGAGTTATTGACCATCAAATACTCATGGTATATTCATGGTCACTAATACATGATTCAATAAAAAATTCAGGACTAAGAGGGTGTTTGGAACTGCTTAATTAAGCACTTATCTACAAGTCTACATATCTGTGCCGAGTTATGGAAACTAATTATCTGTTTATTTTATAAGGAATAAACAGGTGCTTATTTTCAAAGCACAATAAAATAAGTAAACCCAAACACTAGGTCATGTCCCTTTATTGTGAGGGATGATAACTAAATATGTATGACTACCCTAAGAATGACGCTATAACAAATTATAAAGTATTTAAATTATACATCAACAAGAGAATTGCACCGTAAATCAATCACATCAGTCATGATATAGCGGTATTTGAGTTCATAACCCCTGAACTATGAACATAACACAAAACAAGATGTTCCACTGATAAAATCTAATATTCATTAGTAGAAAGCAGTGGTAAGGATCATGATGCAAAAACTTCAAAATGGATGTTTATAAACTAATTTGATAAATACTCAGAACTCTATGATAGAATATTAGAACAGGAAGATCCATTAGATAATAACCAGTTGGTTCTAAGCCATTTCAATTATATAAAGAATTCAGAAAAGTAGACAAAAAGAATACCAAGGATCAACCTACCAAAACCAGCCCATATTAAAGTCACCCCTATTTTACTAGATGGATAGACCATTTTTTATAATAAAATGACTCTTCTCACTTTAGATTCTGTACAAAATTATCAATATTACCTTTTTTCAGTATGATCCCGTTTCAATTACATACAAATTTTCTATAAGTAAGCCATTAAAAGTTTTTGCGTTATTAATATACTTGACTTAAAAGTAAATATATATGTTTGATATTCAAAAGCAATAAATAGAAAATGAATTTTGAGGACCATTCAAAAACAATAAATAGAAAATACATTGTGGTGCGCAAAGTAATTTATATGGTGAAGGACTGAGATAGAAAAACATATACGTCTTTTATTTTTTGTTTGACACCTGTTCTTACTGAGTTTAATTATGAAAAGATCAACATGTCTCACATATATTTTGAAGCTGGTTAATGCACAGTTTACCAGTGGCTATGCAGATCTATCTCATTTATTAATTTTCACTCACAAATACTCAGATAATCCGTTCGGATAAGAAATACCAACTTGCAAAACTCCTTTCTGTTTTATCAAAACGCTACAAGCCTACAAGTAGACAATTGGTTTTAATAAGCAATCCTAAACTCCCTTTCAAAAGAACTATCAATATGCTAATGTCAAGTAATTGGTCAAGCAACAATAATCCATGGCCTAACCATATTCACATCAGATCATAAATTCGAAAACCCAACTTGAATTTTACAAAAATTTCATAATAATGTTTAGGTTTCGTAATAGTAATTATAGACATGACCTGTGTTATTTGAGGCATAAAACACTGGATATTTACCCCACCCGTTAAATACGAGAACAAAGATTTCGTAACGAAATTGTATTGAAAACGACAGATTACCAAAAGTCTATTTCTACGTCAATGGATGAGACTTTGATTCCTACTTTTGCGTCTGAAAACAGAAATACCGCAGTAATATCTTGTACCCAATCCAATAAAGTTGCATGTGTTTCTGCATTGATTGTGTTTAGCCTGTTGATGTTATCCTATTGCCATTAACCCAAAGAATCTTTTTTATCTTCCAATACAAGCATCATAAACCATTGTTGTTGAGTCCTAAATCTTCATTACGGGATGATGAATTACCTGCCGGAAAGCCGAGGGGCACGATCAAGTGAGGTGAAGTCTGTGAGATGCATTTGGGCCCACGGTGTATACCTTTGAAACCTGAAAATAAGCAAAGCTCAATCAGGATTTTAAATTTTTATAACCTTAGTCTGAAGTAGGTCCCATATAAAACAAGGAATACAGGTACCATGCACCCTAGTATCTCTTTTTCATTTGTGACCTACAAAATTATTTTTGATTCCCGACATTTCAATATCATCATTATTTACATATCTGATAACGAAATTATAATGCTTTATATTTAGCAGGATATATATATAGTATTACTCGTTTGTCAATGATTGTTCATTATTCAATCGAGAGAGATGAAAAACTCATTGAAAAGAGGGTTGTGGTCGCCTGAAGAAGATGAAAAACTCATGCGGTACATTACTATACATGGACGCCATGTTTGTTGGAGCTCTGTTCCTGAACTTGCTGGTCTTTCTCTCTCTCCTCTCACTCTTGATATACAATTGAGTAATATTATAGGTTTTTGATATGATTATCTCTGAAAAATATATTAGGTTTAGCCCCTAAACTATATTAACCAATGGTTAGATCCTCAAAGCTTGCAAAATGTAGTTTAGTCCCGTAGATTTTTAGATAAACTTTAGGGACTTAACCGATAAATGAAAAACAAAACTGCAGGGCTTAACTACTCAAAAAAAAATTAAGGTTTATACTGTTCTGTATACAAATAGAACTTTAAAGATCATTTGATCAATCACAAAAAAAAAAGGTTTGGGACTAAACCACATTTTTAGTGAAATTATGTAGGGTTTTTTCATAGACAACCCTCTTTAATATGTTTAATTATTTATATTCAGTTATGGACACATATTATTCTTTAACAATTGTATTACAGATTTAATAAAACAAGAATTTTGTATCTGATTAGGATGTGAGAATTAAGAAAAACTTTATATATTATGATAATTTAAATATGGGTTAGGAACATTACGTATGCGTGTTTAATTTGATTGAGGAATAAAGAAATTCGATCGGGCATTGTGGGAGAGAAACTCACCTATCGAAGGTGGTTCAAATCATTGATTATTTAATATTTTTGTTAGTTTCTGAAGCAATATATAAACATTGTTTCACCCCATAGCATAAATCTAAACACCACAGAATGCTGATGTAGAATCTTTTAGGAGGATATAACATAACTCATAAAATCTCCAAACTCGCTAAGTTAATTATTTACATATTTACAATTTCTTTTAAAACAGGGTTAGAACGATGTGGCAAGAGTTGCAGACTAAGATGGATTAATTATCTACGCCCAGGTTTAAAAAGAGGAAACTTTTCTTCCCAGGAAACCATGCTCATAATTGATCTACACAATAACTTGGGGAATAGGTATAAGAGACCACATGAAAATAAAAAATTACATGCTAAATTTTGGTATATTTCGATTAGGATTTTGAAAGGGCTAATGTCGTAATATAGCAACTTACTATGCTTACTAGTCCATTTTGGTAATTACAACCGGTTGAACCACTTAGATTGTCTTTAATCACTAACCATTTTGGTAATTATACTTTTTCTCCTATCTGTTTTGGTAAATTAAATATAATAAATTCTAAATTTTTTTATTTGCCAAATCAGATCAGAAAGAAAAAGTAATAAATTTATTATTACTGTTATGAAAACAATAAAGTACAGTTGAGCGGTTCAGTGGGTTGAAATTACCAAAATAGCACATTAATCGAAATATAAAATTACCAAAACAGACCAGTGAGAAAACTAGGTCGCTATTTCATGACATTAGACCTTTTTAAACATATTACTTTATTTTGTTATTTGATTGAGAACAGATGGGCAGAAATAGCAAAACACTTGCCAGGAAGAACAGATAGTGCAGTAAAAAACTTCTGGAACTCCAACATGAAAAAGAAGCTTCTTGCTGCCAACCCCAAGAATAAAAAGATTCATGTTACTTCCCACTATGATCAATATCAAAAGGGGTTGTGTAATTCAAACCTTAATCGAATTGTTCCATCCCAGCCTCAAATGTTCAATGATCATGATCATTGTATCCGTGCACCATTTCCATCGATCAAACATGATCAAGAGATTGAAACTGAAACTGATCTTGATTTTGATCTTCCTCCCCTTCCACCATCATTCATGGGTGATTCATGTTCAGTTCTTGATCATCATCTACCGGAGAATTTTGACTTCATTCTTGGTCAAAACTGGGATCCTAATCATCTGATAATGCAATTCGAGCCAAGTGAGATGAACAATATAGATCTGATTATAGGTACTAATAGTCAACCAAATATTGACTTCTTAAACGTAGTACCTTGAGAGTTGAGACTTTCATGTCAAGTTATTCACCATCAGCTTAATCAGCATTCACTTCATTATGATCTATACATGATTCTCCTTATGACCAGATTAACACATGATTGGGAGTGAACAACACGGGATCACTTATTGTGGTGGAAAAAAGAAATTAAACATATCAGTATCCTATGATTGTATAACACAATATATGAAGGATTTGCACATATAAAAATGTAATAAGAGTTGCACCGACCAATTAATCATACTTAATAGTATTCTAATATATAAAGTTGTGTACTAATGGTGAATTATGAAAACAACATGTTCCACCAATAATATGAGTATATGATATTATTTGTGCCCTCCGTACATGTAAATATTAATATGACGTTTCTGAATGTTCTGATCAAGAAAACGATACAAGAAGCCTAAAATAGAAATTAAAATCCGTCTATCTGGTATCAACTTCTTGTGATAACATAAGTAATTGAGTATGGAGAAAAAAGTCAACTTTATTAAGCAGTGATTCTAAACCGGCCCTTAGCAATCCTCCATGCAATGACTCGTTGCCTTCCTTGGTTGATTTACGGCATTTCAATATAAAACAAACCAGTTAAAGATGAGAACATCTAATGAACATGTTTGCTTTCAGTCAAGCTCTATTTGTTTTGAGCATTCAACATTATCAGAAGTGGCAAAATGGGTTGGTTGGGATGTTTCGAACCAAAACAATTTCTTTCAGATTCTTTATACAAATTTAACAGAAAATTATTGTGTTAATTCCATTGTATATGATTATAAAAACTATATTACTACAATATTAATCTAATTTTTTGCATAAAATGATTTAGGATGTTGTATGCATTAAGAATACACTTTGGGCAACACATGATGAATTCCATCCCCTCAGTCATTTCCTTTTCACTAGAACTTTTTATTTGACCCGTTAGAGATACAACATAGCACAAATTAACCCATTCATAGACAAATGGGTTGCAATTGCCACCTCTAATTTAAATTTTATGGTTTTGGTTACATGGTGGGAACATAACAAAGATGTGGTTATGGATCCCATTTACTTGATAGGACGCAAAAAGAGAAAAAAAAAAGACAAATCAGAAATATTCATTCATCTTCTGTGATATATGCATAATATAAATAAGTTTGACAATAAATTTCCATGTAAGGAAAAAAAATGTTGAATGCTAGTTGGCCGAAAACAGAAATAAGGAAACTAATGTGGGTCTAAAGAGAAAAAAACACTAGCTTGTCAGCAAAATACCGAAAGGGTTGCCAAACAAACATAGCCATTAAGCAAAAACAGGAGTAGGCATGTGAGTGTGTAGAAGCAGAAGCAAGTAAAACGGGAAAGAGAGCAACCGAGCCAAGTATCCATGAACCCTCTTGCGCCTGAGGTTGCTAGGCAGGTAGGTTCGCTTGATGTTGCGTCATCTCCTAAGTCCTAAGACCACCCGTAGTCATGATATGCATGATTGCAATGACTAACGGCTACATCAGCTTTTTCAACCTATGACTATTTCATGACGAATCAGCCCTAGTCATTACTTCCATCACTAACCTCCACATCATCACCAATCACTAACCTACACATCATCAAAAACAAAACAAAAACCAAAAAAACTTTTCCCCTCCGTTCAGAATGACGAGCAACACCACAACGAACACAATGACGAGGGAGGCATAGTGGACAATGAGCAAAATTGACGATGACGAGGCTCCCATGACGAGCTCGTCACCCACCACTACAAGTGGTCCAACAAAGAAAATATAGAGTTATAGCAATTGGTAACATTTTTGGGTACTTTTTAGACTTCTAATAACACCTTCGAGTAAAGTAAATTGGATAAGCTACAAGCTATCAAAGGTATAGTTTTTGCAATACAGATTCTACAATCTCGTCAAAATAACACTCATCATTGGAGTTGTCAAGACCATTTACTCTCGCATGGGTCTATCTGAGTTATGCTTTATCACCATAGATCAAAAGAGTAAGAAAAAAAAGGGGGCTAAAAAGAAAACACGTAGCAGGCGGACCAAAGTGCATATTTAATGCATAAATCCTCCAATTCAAGAAAGTAGATTATTATAAAATTAGACATACTAATTGTTTATAGAAAATATAAAGTTCAGGATAAAAGCATCCTGGCCCGGCTCATAATTAAAAAAAGCTTGTTATGATCGGTTACCCAACCCACTCGACCTACCTACTTGTAATATCCCAAATTCTGGTTAATTGTATTTTGAACTAATGAGTTGGGTTATAGGCTCGTTATATTGTGAATATATGGGTTATTCATTGTTTTAATGGAAATTATGATTAGTTGTGAATTAAAGCCTTTCTATATGATTTATTATCTTTGTCTTTGTTTTGGTACAACTGATTATGCAAAAGGACAATCAAATGATGTAGTGTTCCTGTGGAATTAATATAAATGTTGGTGTTATTATGGAACCCATAGGTACAAGTATTCTATGCATGTTGTCGCTCAATTGTATAATTAGCAAAATTAGAGAGTAGAGTGTAATTTTACACTTAAAACACCCAATGAGCTCGATAGCCATTAGTAAGCTCCAGAACACTTTAATTCCTGTTGCCTTGGTGGACTGAGGAGTAAGTGATGTTGCTTGGTTCTTGGTAAATTTCTGCTGCATGTTGCTTTTGAGGGTGTGTTGAAGCTTTGTGCTTTGAGCTTTTGCCATTGAAGATTGGTTGACTTATTTGAGGCTTGCTAAGGTTGAAGTTCATCTTGAAGGTAAGATTTATTCCAATGTTTAATGATTCCTTGTAGCAGCTATAAGTTATATTCAAGTGCATGTATGACTTTGTTGAGTGTTAGGTTGAAATGGGTCAAGAAACCCCTTTGTTTATGGGTGTCAATGGCATTTTTGAGGTTTGGTATACTTTAGATGGTTTTGGAGTTTGGACTTTGGAATGTTGATGATGACCAAAACATGTTTGCTAAACTGGTTTTAAGTTGATAACCATCGAAATCGACTTCGTAGCCAAAATTGAGACTTTTAGAAAAATGTCCCGATATATGAAGGGTTGGCAGTCGGGTGTTAACTGTGGCCCGACCATCACTCGACTGTGGACCTTCTAGAGTCTGTCCCTTTTTGTAGCAGAATGGCGGTCAACAGTGGTCTCCCAACCATGGTCCTATGATCTATGTAATCAATGGCGGTGGGATACCGGTTATCGGACCTAGGCAAAATAGCGGTAGGGAATAGCAGTGGGAAATAGCGGAGGCGCTAATAGCGCCGCTATTTGAGCACTATTTTAAAGGAAATCAACCGCTATTCTCGGTTTGCACTTTTTTTATTTGGCTAATTATACCTGTTTTGGGCAGCCCTTTGAGCCCATCTGCTTTATGTCCAAAACTTCAAACTCAATATAACATTAAACCTAGTTGTCACGTTCTTTCGCTTCTTCTTTGACGACACCCGAAGTAGTCCAGCCTTCGTCTTCCTTCAACGTCAATAGCTCCGGCCTTCATCTTCCTTCGACGTCAACAGCTCACACTCCACAGTCGACAAATCGACACTCCACAATCGATTCCCATATTACTATTTACTATATTAGTGTATTAAGTTTTATACAATGCTTTTAATTAATGTTTTATGATTTTAATTTTATATATTTTACGTAATATTAAAAAACGCTACCCCGCCACTAACCCACCGCAATAACCGCTATTCCGAATCAGGGACCTTGACCGCTATTTGATTTCCCACCACATAACTGCATAGCCTATGATAGCGTGTTGATTAACCATGGTTCGACCGTCAACCTACTCGAAAACTTGTGAACTTTTATTTTCGGCTTCTATAATTCAACATATGCTTTGGGAAACCCTAATGAAATATTTCTAAGAGTCTAATATTTGACGGTTCAAATGTCAATTTTAGCATACTTGAATTAAGCTCTTCAATTTCAAATTTAACCAAGTGTTGACAAGCTAGATTTCCCACCACGATAACTGCATAGCCTGTGATAACGTCGATTAACCATGGTCCGACCATCAACCTACTCGAAAACCTATGAACTTTTATTTTCGGCTTCTATAATTCAACATATGCTTTGGGAAACCCTAATGAATTATTTCTAAGAGTCTAATATTTGAGGGTTCAAATGTCAATTTTAGCATACTTGAATTAAGCTCTTTAGTTTCAAATTTAACCAAGTGTTGACAAGCTAGAGTATGTGTTTTAGGAGCTTGTCCTGGTTAATGTGGGGTTCAAGTTGAGGTTTGCGTTGGGTTGTGATTGTCATCCAACTCAAGAGGTGAGTGTGTCAACGTAAGAGGATTCTTGGTTTAAAAAGTATACTTTAGTCATCATATTTTAATTATTGTTTGGCAATGTGATATTATGTGAAATTGTGAAGCATCATAGGGGGTGTGTGTGTCCGCCGGGGGGGGGGGGGATGGGGGCTTGATGTGATTATGGATTACGTAGTGAAAACCAATGTGATGTGAATGCTCCTTTTAGAAGATGATAAATGCATATTGAGCAATTGTTGCCTTGTTTACATATGAGATGCACAATGTGATGTAAATGCTCCATGCAAAAGATGACAATGCTTCTTTTGTTTGTTTATGTGATATACAATGTGATGCAAATGCTCCTTGAGGAACATGACGATGACATTGCACATTGTAATTGGGTTATGATAGTTTAGATGTTCTTGATTACTTGTTTATGAACAATAAAGTTGTTATTTGGTGTCTTATGTGTTGTGCACTTGTGCGTCATATTCCAGACTAGTTTGTTGCGGTCTTTGTTAGGTATGACTTGAAATGGCTTGATGGAATTTATGAAACTAGAAAATCAAGGTTGGTGATGGTGCTCAGCGTGCAGCAGGGTGTCCACGAGTACTCGAGGAGAAGACTGCGATTCAGGGTTTCTGCAATGTGTCCACGGCGTGGGGATATGGTCCATGACGTGGAGTCAGAATTTGAGTCCGATTGTCTTTGGTTCTTATGTGTTATCTACAGCGGCCCATTAATTTAATTAATTAGGGTTTCCTTGTTTTAGTTATAAATATCAAGCTAGGGGTTGAGTCATATGTACTACATCATACACTTTCGGTCTATATTAACAAGTCTGTGTTCCTGCTCATGGACGTAGGTCGTGACCCTGGCGACTGAACCACGTTAATTCTTGGTGTGTGTTTATTTTGTAAGTTATCTGCATCTTCTAACATGTTCTTGTTAAGGTTTCAAGTTCAATCCTTACAAGTGGTATTTGATCCTTACAATCTTAACCAATAGTTTGGACTAGTTTATTATAATGATTGCAAAGTACAAATGCTTTAATGCCATTGTTGCCATGTGGGTTCCAAAGATCGGGGTGTGAATCGAACTTAGTACATGATATATGGCAACGCAAATAAGGATGAATGGTTTCTAAAGCAACTATAAAGTTCATAAGGATTACTACTAACCATGACAACAACGTTAGTGTTTATATACACCCAAGGGTGCTTAGCAGCTAATGTTTATTACTAGTTAACAAAATAAATAGCAAAGGTGGCAATTATTGGTTTAAAAAAGCGCCGCTTTAAGCGCTAAGCGCCGAAGTCCAACGCTTTGATAGTACATAGGCGCTACAATTACTGTAATCGCTAAAAAGCGACCACTTTTTGGTGCTTTAGGGGAAGCGTTAAGCAGCGCTTAAGCGCGCCTTAAGTAGGTTTAGTTTAGTTTGGGCTTTTAAGACTGTTGTTCACTACTTCAAAAGAAGGTATTTTCTTTTTACACTGAATCTTCATCTTCATTCTTCTATCATTGATCTTTCGGTTTTCTTATTTGAATCATCTTCATCATCATGCTTTACTTTTGTTTTTTTATTGAATTTTGAATCATCGTCATTAAACTTTCAGTTTTCTTATTTGAATCATTTTGAATCACGATGAGGGCATGAGACTGTTGTTCAAGATTGCTTTAGTTTTGTTAACTTGAAAGTGTACATTGAATTATGAAAATATTTGGTAATTGGTATCACGGTACAAGTAATGGCATATAAGTATTTAAGTTAAGTATTTATAATTATAAGTAAATTTAGAAATATATTTTGGTGTTTAAGTACTTGTGGTTTTGAATATATGCATCG
>JAUEJL010090677.1:0-14267 GCA_032274825.1 Drosophyllum lusitanicum
TGGTGATATTTCTATTATAGTTGGGAATGTTTCTGTTAACTTTAAAGAAAAACATTTAGTTAAAATTTCCTAGAATCATTAAAAGGTACCAAAAGTTCCTTTCCTATATATTATTACATGAGAGAGGAGTCTATGGAAATGTGACCTAAAACATAACATGAATCAACCTATTCTGAAGCAGATTCGTCAAAAATTCATAGTTTAAGTTTATCAGTTCTTTTTCATACTTATTTTAATGATTATCAATGTAACCGGAAAATCAATGGTGGTTGATGACCGGTACTTAGTATGCTTCCTTTCAAAGGGAAATTGACTTCATTTCATCGTTAATTGGTGATATTTCTATTATAGTTGGGAATGTTTCTGTTAACTTTAAAGAAAAACATTTAGTTAAAATTTCCTAGAATCGTTAAAAGGTACCAAAAGTTCCTTTCCTATATATTTATTACATGAGAGAGGAGTCTATGGAAATGTGACCTAAAACATAACATGAATCAACCTATTCTGAAGCAAATTCGTCAAAAATGCCAATTTTAATTTGGCACTTTAACACTTGAATTTTTCTTGCAATCATTTTGTTTTTGGGATGGCTCTTGTTATATATTCGTGCAGGAATCCCGTGAGTCCGAGTATGCAGGGCAATGGAAGAGGAGGACAGGAGAGGTTAATAGACCTACACGGGCTACATGTGACCGAAGCAATACATGTCCTAAAACGAGATCTCACAATGCTGCGGAATGTAGCCAGGTCAGCAGATCAGCAGCTACAGTTGTATATATGTGTTGGAACTGGCCACCACACTAGAGGGACCCGCACGCCAGCTAGACTTCCTGTTGCTGTCCAGAGATACCTACTGGAGGAAGAGGGGCTTGATTACTCGGAGCCCCAGCCTGGGCTCCTAAGAGTTGTGTTATATTGAAGAAAATCAAATCTAATCAACCAGGTATAGAAGTTCTTTTTGACACAATAAAACATGAAAAACAAAAAAGAGAAAAAAAGAAGACGACAAAAGCTTAACACCGTGAAAACTGAAAAAGAAACGAAATATCGAAATTCATGCGTTTGTATATGGGAAGAGAGATTAGTCGGTAGCCTGGAAAGTCGAGAAAAGCAGAAAAACAGAACCAAAAACCAAAAAAAGAAAAGAAAAGAATGTATCTGTGTATTGTTAAGGTGTAACCATCCAACAGCAGAATTACCTTTTGTTAGGGGAGGATTCGTTGTTATTTTTTGTTAAGTGTACCGTTATTTTTTTTGTTACAGAGTTTGCAGGTGTAATGTATGATGGATAGAATTGTTTTATATGATAGCTTTTGCCAGATTTAGAAATTTTAGCTCATGCTATATTTTCATTTCTTTTACCACATTCTCTATTCAGGTAGATGCCTGTTTTCGTTCACCTCAATTAAATTAGAGGCCACAGTTGAAAACTGCTCTTAACTGTTGTGGGATTTATATTACGACCCTTGTAGCTTGTTTGGGTATCTTCGGTTTCTTTTCAATTAGACAAACACGGTTTCAAGTTTTAACCTAGAGCTGTGCAAATTGTCTATTGGTGATCCATGGTCGGTATAGAACTGGTTGCAAATCTATACAACCAGAACTAGTTTGTACCGACAATTATGGTTTGGTCTTTAGATTTTCATGGCGCCTTAACGCTTTAACCATGTTCAACGGTTTTAGTTACCTGTAACTCTATTCGTCTCTAACGTGTCAATTGCATCTTGTACTGGCAACAGTATACCTTGGGTATACTGTGGATGTTCCCTGATAGTATTGTTGTTTTCAAGGAGAGATTTTGTTGAAACACTTCTATAGCTTAGAGCTGTAGTTAAGAGCGATTTCTTTGCTAAGTACAGTCCTTATGGTTATGACTATATTTAGCAAAATCCTAAAGATATATCATTGACCAACCTAAATACCAGATATTATAATTGTGGGCATTGATTGATAACTATTTTTTAAGGGTTTGATTAACCGGTTATTCGACGTTTCGAATAATTGTATGTTACAGTTAAACATGATGGATGTTTATTATCACCACAATAACTTTTTAAATACATCAAACACTTTTGGTATGTTTGACGGAAATAGATGGTAGCTGGAGCTGGAAGCTGTATATTTTAGTTATATATGTGTTTGATAAATTAGCTGGTACTTTAGGGATGACAAAAAACCCCGCATCCGATGAGGAACCCGATCTCCGACCCCGATTTGACTGGGGAATCCCCAAGTTGATCGGGGATGGGGATTCCCCGAACTTAGAAATGAGGATGGGGGCAGGGATGGGGATACCTCTCAGTTCTCTGAACCCGACCCCGAACCCGCAAACACACACACACACACACACACACACACACACACATATATATATATATATATATATATATATATATATAATTTTAAAGTCAAATTTCTCATATAAATATGCATTTGTATGCAACTTAACTTTCTTACATTATTATGCATTTCAATAAGAGTGTTTTTTGTTTAAACATAAATGATCGTCTCATATGATTTATTAAACTAAGAGAACGAAAAAACTAATACGATAAAATAACTAATATATTTTTTGTATAATCAACTATAAACGTATTATAAGCGTCTTTCATAAAAATGTATGTTAGAGAAATTATCTATTTGGTAGATAATGTTATGTGTATTATAGAACGATTTAGTAAATATATTATGTTTTTTATGAAAAACATTATTTATCTTACGAAACTATTACAATGTTTGAATTACATTTTGATGTGAACCGGTTATAAGGGTTAAGTTAGATTTGTAATACTGGTTTTGTATTAAAATTCTCATGTATATCTATTAAGAAAACTCGATTTTGTAGACGAAGAAAAATCTCTGATTCCCCGCGGGGTCGGGGACTGTGACGGGCATGCTAGTCAATTCCCGAGTGAGGATGGGGAACGGGGATGGGAATGGGGAGAGAAATCCCCGATACCCCCGACCCCGTTGCCATCCCTAAATAAATCTGTGTTGAAACATATCAACTCACATGGGATAAATCTCATTTCTACAAAATTCGGGTATAAAGATAGAAAGTAAAGATAGAAAGTAGATTAACCACCGGCATGTATATTGTCAGCATTTTCACCTTAGAAACGGTTTTGAAGAACGTCGCTAGATCATTAAATGGATGTTATTTCTTTGAGTAGAAAAAGCTTATATATATTTCTTTTTAGAAACACACGCACAAAATTAAGAGTTTATTACATTTTTTTATCCCCGTGTGATTTGCTGGAAATTATGGAATTGGTTTCTAGATCTGAATATTTACGGGTTTGATCGCTCCCCGGTTTTCTTATATTTTTTGTCCCTCTTCAATTTGAACCGACTTAAATGCCCTTGTCTCTATATTTTCATTTTCTCTATTTTTAATTGGTCTTAAATATTAAATAATATTTAATTTATATTTTAAAAAAGAAAGAGAGATTTAGTTGAACCTTTTTTTAATGTAAATTAAACATTATTTAATATTTAAATCTATTAGAAAATAAAGAAAAGAAAAAAATAATTGACATAAGGGTATTTTAGTCATTTCAAATTGAAGAGAGACTAAAAGCATAAGAAAGCTGGATAAGGAGGGACTAAACCCGTAAAAGTGAGACCCGGGACCAAATCCGTAATTTCTAGCAAACCATATGGACAAAATTGTAATTAAGTCTAAAATTTAAATATGAAAGGATATTTCATGTACATGTTATTTAATATTGACCTTATTCTGTTTCTAAAATTTAAAATTTTACGTTTACAATAATTATCCATTGCATAATCTAAAATAGTTTCTTAGGGATTTATGGATATTTCATAGGGTTTAGTTCACAAAAATGTATCCAACTTGTTACGTTTTGCTATTGTGTGTATCGAACTTTAGAAATTTCTATTGTATGTATCAAACTTTTAATTTATTGCTATTGTATATATTTTGGATACACAAAAAAGGAAAAAATTTATAAGTTTAGTACATACAATATAAAGTTTAATACATAAAATATCGACAAATTAAATGTTCGATACTCATAATAGAATCTTCTAAAGTTCGATACACACAATAGCAAAATGTGACAAGTTAGATACATTTTGGTGAACTAAACATTATTCCATAATTATGTTCAAAATTCGACTAATACTTAAAATTATGTTTCTAACTAAAAAGATCACGTATATGGTCAAACAAATTTTATACATGTAGATTGATATGCCATATTTAACTAATTATGTTTTTAAAATTCAACTTACTCGACTTGGTTCACATATTGTTGAAGCCAAGGTTATTCCAGGTATGAATGTGTGACTTTATTTATATTCCAAGAGTGAAGTTAATTCCTTTGGACCCAAAAATATCTTTCAAGTTTCAATTTCTTCTACTGGTTTGTTTTGCAATGACGATAAACAAAAGTCAAGGTCAATCATTGTTTAATGTTGGATTGTTTTTTAGACGTCGCATTTTTATCGTGGTCATTGCGGTTTCTAGAGTAAAAAGTAAGAGTGGTTTAAAAGTCCTTATTTGCGATGAATAAGACAAATTTACAAATAAAACGATAAATATTTTCTATAAAGAGGTTCTACAAAAAATACAAAAATATAATGATGAGCTTATGTATGAATTTCTCATTTTTAATAAAATTACACTTCATTAATATGTATAAGAGATTTATACAACTATGTATTGTTTACAATTGTTTTCCTATACCTCATAGTAGTCTTTCGCAACATAAATATTTAAAATTTATATTAACCGTCGTACTCGGAATATTAAGTTAATCTTCTATAAAAGTACTCTTTAAACTATAGGTAAAAGTTCAAATGCCATTTTACAACTCTCAATGTTTTCTTGTTACATGAAGGATAAATTGTATGAAAATACAATAAACTTTATCTTAGTTATGATTGTATACAATCAAACTTTGTTTTTTTTTAAATAATACAATCAACTTTTATAATCATCCTATTGTATGTAAGTTGTTGTATACTATGAAAATTATGAAAAAGTTCATTGTATACAATGATAGCTAAATATTAGATACAGAAAAAAGTTGTTTGCATACAATGAGAGAATTATGAAAGTTGATTATATTATTTTAAGAATTTAAAGTTGGTTGTATACAATGATAATTAAGACAAAATTAATTGTATTTTATGCATTTTGCCCTACAAAGTAATGAAATAATGTATTTAGATTACTAAACTTAATTTGTATTAAATAAGAACTATAACTAAAAAATACGTTTTTTCATAGGAGCCACAAAAATATGTAATATAGCAATCTATATATATTAAAACAAAATCATTCTTGAGAAACATTCATTTTTTAAAAATCCAATTAACCAATCACATCCTCTCATTTTATCAATTTTGACCAAGTAAGCCAATTTTGACTACTACTAATTGAAGTATCCATTTTCTCCATTAATTGTTTGAGGACCCACTTTTCCTATTTTTCGGATGCTATTTATACCCGATTCAAATACTCGTGTTTTTTTTATTTAGTGGCTCACATCTTCAACAAGTTTCACAAAACCCTAAACCAGAAGCAGCGATTTCAAATGCAGCTACGACTTTTTCAAAGGGGGTGATTTCATTTAGAAGGAACAAATTTCTATGATTGGTTCTTTTAACCCATTTACATTAATACACGGACCTTTTTAACTTATATACAATTTGGTCGTTAATTTATTATTTTAAATGACTTTTCGTTTACATTAACACATACCGTAATTATGTTTATAATAAGTTATGGATTAATGCAACAAATGTGTAATTTTTTAAAATATTTTACATTATAAAACGTTTACTACATAACATAAAAAAATTCGTATTCCTTATCATGCAAAAACAGTTTAATAAAACATAGTTAATCTATTAATATTATTTCATCAAAAAAGTCCCAAACCTATCAAAATATTTATCCATGACCATATTTTCAAACATTAATGTACAACCTTTTGGTGTGCGTAATATATTATAATCAATTCAGAATAGATAACATACTTTTTATAAAATTTTATTATTTTACAAAATATGTGAATTTCTTTTTAAATTATAAGACCAAAACATTTTACTTTAACATGTTATAAGATCCTACTATATGATCTTTATAATGAAAATGATAATTATTAATTGTATTATATACTAATTCTTTTTATTAAATGTGGTTTATAACATGTCCATTATAGATTTCAATTTTATAATACTATAACAACATTCATATTTATTAATTATGATTTTCTTCAATAAATGTTTAAAATGTATCAATCTTTTATGCTTTCATATCAATTTTAATTCTAAATTATAATTTATATTATTTCCGATTTTAAAATTTTAAACCAAGTATACAAGATACTATTGGTATTAGAGATAAAATATAGATATATTCAATGTCCTAAAAAAACTGTATCATAATGATTTCTTATTCCATAGTTCTTCCTTACTTTCTATATTTTAGAAAACATACTTTTTAATTTCGAAAAAATATTTCTCCGAATTCTTACTTTCAAATATTTTGGAGTAATATATTTTTTTAATTTAGGTAATTCGAATTTTCTTTAATTTGAATTACAATTAAAATTTCTTGAGTCATGAGGTGTAGAAACCTTAAGTTTTGTATATACTTCATTGTATTACCATGAGCAAACGAATATCAATTTTTAAGGAGTAAGATTGTCGATTACTACACCCATTGCAACATATGAAGATGTCAGTTTTCTCAAAAAATTAATGGTAAATGTGATGTGTATTGTATCAAAATTAAGATTATTTTGAAGTGGAAAGAATATATATTATACCAACAACCTATATATGGAAGTCGGTCTTGACATAATTTTGAAAGATGTCATATTTTAGTTTTGCTTAGGTCATAATATGCACACTTTCTAAACGTGATATAATCTTAACCACGATTAATTTAGGTCTTCGTTCACAATGTATATAACTATGTGCTAATAAAATTTATGATTACAAATGGGGTAAAGCTTTGGAGACTGTGCATCGCTTTTAAGTGACTTTAACTCTTTAAGCCAATATTATTAGTTTCGTCAAACGTTGCATAATAAGCATTCTCTATTATTCTTTAATGATTTGTCTACCAAATCCACAACACCAAATCTCCTTTTCATCAATGATTTTAGTATATAAAATGTCGTTTTTTATGCCCCCATTATGTTTAAGTAATCTAACTTATTTGATTTAATCTGAAAAGCGACAGAAATAACATGGATCGCTTACAAGTTAATAATTTTGTTGTAATGTAAGTACTTAGTACGTGGACACAGTTTTACATACTTGAAAACTTTTTTCTACTTTATCAATTTTTGTTTCTGGTTTACTTGTGTTTTCTCATTTGCCTTATCCCGGTTTACTTAATAAATTATTGTTTCAGGTTTGAAAGTTGTAGATGCATGCCTTATTAATTGTTATGGCGAGATAACAAAATTAAAAGTTAAATAATGATGCCTCCTCCTAAAAACTTACATGCGGCAATGCAATATGCCTATATTCCTTCAAAGAGACATTTCAAACCTAAACATTAGATATACTTCATTCTGCCTATATTCCTTCAAGGAGACATTTCAAACCTAAACATCAGATATACTTCATTCTGTTTTTCCCATATTAGCTAGCTCTTTAATATCAATTTCTTGTAGTTTTTTACTATTTTTATTACACATCATGTGAACAATCCTGCATTAAACCATTGTGCTCTTTGCTCATTGAACTTAGTGCTTTAGGTAGCCGACTATAATTTGCTTTACTTGAGGATTTCAATTTTCAGAGTGAGTTTGAATTAAGCAAACTGGCTATGGTAAGTAACCTAGCAAGTAACTGAATTGTTAAATTCTATAACAAAACAATTGGTGTATATATATATATAGTATTTATTATTAAGTCTATCAATCTCAATTGTTTTGTTGTTATGTAAGTATTTGACACATTTTTTACATACTTAAAAAGTGATTTTACTTTATTGTGTAATCCGGTTTGTTATTTGTCCCGTATGTTGTTTATTGTATAAAACTAAATAACATTTTTTCATATCTATGAAACTTGAAAAATTCATTACGTACCTAATAAGTTTTTTAATTAAAAATTAATGTTTAATATTTACCTTTTCAACACTCGTACATGCACCGGTCCTTAAGTTAGTAATTAAAATAACCACCGGGCACTATTTGAATGTGATTAACCAAATTGATATTGACAGCTCTATTTAGACCAAGTACAACTATAATTTAACTAGAAATATTTTTAATATTTTAAGCGGTTTCTAATTGTATTAATTAAGAATGTTTTTATTGTTTAGTTTTTGAGTTTTTCTCATAAACATTCACTTTAAAAAATGGGAAAATTACATGAAAATACAATAATCTTGTGTTAGTTATCATTGCATACAACTAGCTTAAAATTCTTAAAGACAATACAATCAACTTTTATAATCCTACCATTGTATGCAAACAACTTTTTTCTATGTCTGATATTTAGGTACCATTGTATACAATGAACATTGTCATAATTTTCATAGCATAAAACAACTTGTATACAATGAGAGAATTATATAAGTTGATTTTATTGTTTTTAAGAAAATATAGTTCGCTATATACGTAATGGTAACTAAATATAGTTCACTATATTTCATGCAACTTGCCCTTTTAAAAATGAGAGAAATTTCTCTGAGAGAATTGGAAATGAAAGAGAAAAACTTCTATAATTGATTCGAGGTTTCATTTAAACATCACTTGTTACAACTCTTTTTAGCATGATCAACATTCAAGTAGCTGTGAACTAATTCAAAATTATCCATTTATTAATATTATTGATTTTGGATTTATCAATTATAATTAGTGAAGGTAATGGAATAGAAACGGCATAAACTTAACTTGGGATAACATTATAAGGGTTGGAAGTTGTCTTCAAAAGTTGGGTATTCCTTTTAGGGGGTCGTTTGGGAAGAAGTAGGGGATGGGCTGTCGACGGACCTTTGGACCGAAAAATGGGCGGGTGAGTTTCTGGATAAGTGTAGTAGACTATTCAGTTTAGAAACAAACAAGCTAATGACAATCTCTCAGTGTGGAACTATGGATGGGTAATACTTCGGAATGGGTTGTGGGAGTGGAGGTGAGAGCCAAGGGATAGTGAACTTGAGGGAATCGAAGAACTTATAAGGTTAGTGAATGTAAAGCTCCAAGAAAAGATTTGTGTGACAGAGCGAAATGGTGGCCGAGGGTGGACGGGATTTTTACTACGTACAAAGAAACACAAGGAGATTATTCAAGAAGCAGAGCGATCAAAGGGAAACCCAAGGCGGAAACGAAGTGGAGCAACATTATACCAAGGAAAATAAACGTCTTCATTTGGAAAGCCAAGGTAGGAAAACTTCCGGTTAAACAAGTGTTGGATAATTTTGGTATTGACCTTCACTTCCTTTTATGTCCTAGATGTGAGCAGGAAATGGAATACACCAAACACACCATCCTTGATTTTTTTCACAAATATTACAATTTTTAAAAAATTACAAAACTAATGTCTTTTTGTTTTCTTTTCACAACTACAATGTACGGGCTTTCAAAAGTTGGGATGTTTGGAAATTTTTTAATAGATCCCGACTTTTAAATAGTCGAGAATGGTACTGTACGTGTGATGGGGTTGCAGTCTCGTGAAGTAAATGTACGACTATAGTTACCGACTTTTAAAAACTCGGATTATGGTGTAGTCAAATCAATCTCAAATGGTGTTTTAAATTGTAGTGAGTGTTTTAAATTGTAGGTTTGTGTGTGCAGACCTCGAAAAAAGATCCCGACTTTTCAAAAGTTAGGAATGGTACGTTTTAATTCCAGCCTCACCTTCATTCAATGAATACTGGTGGGTGGTTGTGGTTCGCAGTGTATTAATTGTACGGTTTTAATACTACTAAAAAGTCAAATTAATGTGTTGTCATATCACATGAATACTAGTGGTTGGGTGGGTAGTGTGGTTGGCAGTGTATATATTAATAGTCCAAAGTCGGGTTCTTTGTCTACAAATACAGCAGACACAATTCAATATATCAAACCAACACTTCGAACACACTTCAAACTTTCAAATTTCCTTCAAGCACTTCAAACTTCCTTCAAAATTTCTTTTTCTTTCCTGCATTCTTATATTTACTAATTTGAAAAATGGAGAATGTGGGTATTACTCCGGTTCCAGCCAATCAAGAGTTGTTATTTTTAGAGACAGAACAGAACAAAGGGCGTACCCTTTATTTCACAAACAGTTAAGTGAAACTGCTACGTTCAAAATTAGAAGGGTGATTTAACATATTCGTGCAGCCGGCTTCGCTGGTGTATTTGACTGTGATTACAAGTTAATTGACCACAGTCTTATAACCGCACTTGTTGAAAGATGGCGTCTGGAAACCAACACCTTTCACTTACCTAATAGAGAGGTTACTGTCACCCTCTAAAACGTATAGGTACCATGGGATTTAAGAGCTGAGGGAGAAGTGGTAACCAGGAAAATAGAGAAGAGAAATGGACTTTTAAAAAGTCCTATGAGATGTGTGTTTAGTTGTTTGCACCACAATTTGGTTATTTCAGATGCGGTGTGATGAAAGCGAGATATTTACAAGATCATTTGGAGACCATATTACCAAAGAACGCACCTGATTATATGTGTATACAAAAAAGCCTGAGTGTATATACTACTTCTACTAAGTGGTGTTCTTTAATACAAATGTTTTTGTCACGTTTAATAGAAGATTTAGATAAATGTAGTAGAATAAGTTGTGGGAGTACTGTACTAGCCTATCTGTACCAAAACCTCTGCAAAGCTACGTCGCCGGAAGCAATTGAAATTTCTGGTCACGCTTTTGCAGATATGGGCTTAGTGTAGGTTGCTAGCCACTTCCCCATATGTACAAAAGGTTGATTTTGCTGGCCAACCGTATGGTGCTAGGTATGTAAAAACGTATTTATTTATTGATTAAAGTATTTAAACTTATAAATTTATTTTTACAAAATTAGTAATAAAGAGTATTAAATAATTTTTACAAAATTGTGAAGGTGGAACTGCCCCGGACAAACACCTTCGCACATGTGAGTGGGGATTCGTTATGTTCTGCATGCATTACAAGATGATGAGGTCATCTGAATTTATACAATATGATTATTTAATTGTTTAAATGGTAACTAAAAATATTAAACTATTATTTTGCAATTTACGTGGACTCCTTACAACGGTGTTCTCGGATCACTGCGGATATTTGTAGGAATGATCTGAGAAATTGGGTGGGTGATACATATGTAATATTTTGGGAAGTTGTAGAAGAGTGTCTACCCAGTAGGGTAATGAGACAATTTCATTTACTCCAAACAATTCCCAACCACCCAATCTCAAGTGTAGTTGAGCATAGAAAGCTACACAATGTCACACGTCGAGGGAGCACAATAAAAACCGGAGGAATGTTCATCATACCCAAATAAACCGATGGAATAATCGTGTACGATATTCCATTCGGGGGGGGGGGATTCTCCCATATTCCCTTTACAGTTGACGGGTATATGGATTGGTACCGGCCTCGTATTGTACTACTTATTACCAATCCAGGTCATGGTCATTCCTACCGGTCTCATAACCTTGGAGGAAATCTTGAGATTATAGTACGTAAATATATAACTATTAATACCTACTTCATACTTGATTGTAATATTTATTAATAAAAATACTAACATATAAAGTATACGTAGGTTGACGGTTTTAGACGGATATATCAAGAAATGGGAAACGTCATTGGAAATGAGCCACAAATTCCACCCTATGTACAAAAATTTTACTATATATCTCAGCCGTATTTACATCTTACCCATGCAGATGAACGTAGGCATTATCAGTCTACACATGTGGTAGAAGACGATGTCCACATTGTTCCCCGGTTATAAACCGGATACAAAGAGTGCCTAGATGACGGAATAGGCGAGGTGGGCGTAGGCTTCATGATGAAGCTGGTCCTTCAAACTTGGGTCAAGATGGTTCTTTTCATCATGATGAAGTTGGTCTCTCGAAATATGGATCTTTTCATCATGAAGAAGCCGGTAGTGGTTCAAGTCATCATGTTAGGATAAGTGAACCCAGTGGGTCATATATGAATTTTCAACATGGTGAACCAAGTGGTCAAATATGCAATTTCAACTTCAACAAAGTGAACCAAATGGTTCAAATATGTAGTTTCAACATAGCGTATTTGATTATGAACCCTCGGGCAAGGAGTTCCAATATATGACACCCCCTCCGCATTCGACGTTTCAATCTCTGGAATCTCCACGGTTTGATAACATATTTGATAATTGTTATCAACCAAGCACAAATTTTGGTCAAAATATAAATAGACAAATTTCTCTTATAAGTTTCGGCGGGTTTGATATTAACGAACCATAGATTGAAGATGAAACACACTATGAACAAAAGAAACAACAATGAAAACACTACTTCTGACACACCACCCTGCAAATGGTGTGCCCGTGTAATTAAAAAAAAGAAGCAATAACTGTGACAAATAAGAAGATGGGTGGCTGCTCACAATTGCTACGACAGGACAGTGCTTGGTAACAACAATAGAAGTTTAAAGTCATGTCTGTCATATCTTGCACTCGATTCATGCAGATATGGCCTACCCTGTCAAGCAAATCCAAACTGATATTAAAAACAATTTGAATATTGATATACCATATATCAAGGGATGGTTGGCTAGAAAGAAGTCAATAGAGAACATATATGGGAGTTGGGAAAGCAACTTTGTGGAGTTACCAAAGGTATGTTGGGGATTTAATATCGTCAAACCCAAAAATGGTAGTTTAGTGGTTGCATTGCCCAAGTAGCTCATCCAACGCTTTTGTCTTTAAATACATTTTTTAGGCTTTTGGACCCGCTATCGAAGCATTTAACCATTGCATCCCAGTGATTTGTGTGGAAGGGACACATTTAAAGGGTTCTTACAAGGGAAGCTACTGACTGCCGTCACAAAGGATGTAAACAACTACATTTTTCTACTCGCCTATTGTCACACCCCGCCTAGGCGGAAACACGGAGTGTGACGGAGAGGATCGTCATAACACATTGATTTAAGGATAGAGAAAATTCTAAATGTAACACACCAACGCGTCATGACGTTCCCCGACACAAGAGGGGACTTGTGTCGTGGTAAGTCACCCCACGACAATCATAGTCAATAAAAACATCACTCACAATAGTTATTCCCACAACCCGGGATGAGTACAAGGACAACATGTCCAAAGTAATTAATAATTTAAATCTCATGCAAACGAAATGAATCACCACAAATAAATGTTTATTGTCTCAACATGCGACGAGTCTTGCTAAGGTCCAACTAGAGTATATCTAGACTCCTTATGCGTTATTATTAGCATTACCTGAAAATGAACACTCGAAAATGTCAACATAAAGTTGGTGAGCTCGCAGGTTTATAGAAATAGTATAGTTGCCGTGTAAAGTGTTTAAGTAGGACAAATGTGCACGTATAGCATGTTAAGCGTGTAGATGTTGTACCAACATCCAAACCACCAGTTTCAATAGGAATCAAATCATTGTCTTCCAAGCAGTTATTATAGCATACCCAGCTGGAGCATAAACCGTTGGCTCATAGGAATATAGGAATCAATAGTCATCAATCAACAACAAGTAGTCTTTGCATATACGTCACATAAGTTGTCCAAAAGAAATAAGAAATAGTCATCACGGCATAAAAGAAAATTTAAAAGAGCGTTTGAGTGTCATTCTCCCCCGAGAAATATAGTAAAAAGGGGCCACGAGTACTCACCTTAGTTGGTTGGTTTGCCACTTGATTCCTAACGTGCTCGCAAATCTACACAATTGTAGGATCTACGTTATATTCTATTCACGCGTAAAATCCTCTTTGTACTAACTCTGAATCGTCAAGTTTAATTTGGATTCACTATTTAGTTTTACACTAGATTGCATATGTGCATCCATTTCTTGGGTCTAACCCCAATATATATATTTAAGATTTCAAACCTTGTTTCTTTGCCTTTTTGATTGTATAGGTTAAATTCTGAAATTTTGGTTACGTTACATGTATTTTTAAAATAATCCAATCGTTCCAATTATTTTCCTAAATTTTTATGGCAGAGACTTTAATGTTTCTATTATTTTATATAAATTTTCTAGAATTTAATAACATGTTTATTATTTTATAAAAATACTTTAATTGGTGTGGGTCAGAAAATGCCTCCAGTTTGCGC
>JAUEJL010090688.1:0-14267 GCA_032274825.1 Drosophyllum lusitanicum
TTATTTTTATAAAAGGTAACACTTGTCACTCGCCACGTCAGATCCATGTCAGCGTAACCTGTGCCACATCATCACATAACCTGCTATACCAGGTAGAGTACATTAAGTGGTAATTCTTGTAACTTCAATACATTAAAAGGTAACTTTAAAAGTTCAGTACATACAATAGCAAAAAGTGACAAGTTGGATACATTTGGAGGAACTAAACCCTAAAAAATAAGAATAGTTAAAAGTTATTTTTTGCGATAATGAATACAAACTTACAAATAAAATTATTATTATTATCTATAAAAAATATGATGAAAATCTTATCTATTAATTTCTTAATCGTTATAAATTTACCTTTCTTTTAAAATATATATGTATTCTTTAGAATTGTTTTACTATACTGTTAGTAATCTTTCACACTATAAACGATTAAAAGTTATATTACAGAAACAACAACCAATCGATACTCCCAATCAGCAAACATTCGGCCTATATCAAACTAACATAACCAAAAATACTATTATTTTACAACGTGTTTTTGTTAAAAATGCTTACTTGTTTATGATTATTACATACACATATTCTATTTTCAAAACATAATCTATTAACCATCTCCTTAGTTTTCATTTAGAAAATTTTACAAGCATATAGAGTCAACTTGCTATTGCCAATGATTTGCATTACTGCTGCGTACGTAGTAGTAGACCATAGAAGATTCAAACTTGCAATATGATTAAATCGTTTAAATTTAACTATTTGCAACCAAAGGGCTTGTATGTGGAGTGGTGTCCCTTCTAAGAGGTTGTGGGTTCAAGTCTTGTTATGGATAATAAAGTAGATTTAAGGGTTGCTTAGTGGGTGTGTGTTTGCCTTAAAAAAATCTATTTGCAATTTATTTTTTCAAAAGTTTATTAGCAATTAGTGGATAGTTAATTGATTTATTAGTCAAATAACCGAACACCAAGAAAAATAATTAACAAAATTATAGGTTAACTTAGATAAAACATTTTTTGATGACCTAGTGGATGAAACACTCATCTTTTATAGTCGATACTTAATTCATAGTCCTGATTTTGTTTAACACCCCTGGAAGAAGTCTTAACCGGACAAAACTTCTTTAAAAATATAAAAATAAAAATAGGTTAACCTAGATAATGATAAACCAATATGGAAAATGATATTTCCACTTATAAAGTTAATTCATCCAAGGTAAACTTATAACTTGTATAATAGCTTTAAAGGTGTTACACATGAATGAATCAAATTTATAAGTGAAAGAAATAATTTCCAAACCAATATTGTTTAACCGATAATTGTAAGTTTGTGGGATTCCAACCCAAAACCAATTGGTTATGAGAGGAGTAGCCCATGACCCTTATTAAGCAGATTACAAAGTCATTTTTCCGTCCGATGTGGGACATTACTCAACACGCCCCCTCACGTGTGGCGTTCTTTTCTTTTCTCGCGCCTAACACGTGGATACTTATGGGTTACGTGCGCCTAACACGTGGATACTTATGGGTTACGTGGAGTTCGTGTGGCCTTTGACCAACCATGGTGAACCTTGCTCTGATACCATGTAAGTTTGTGGGGTTCCAACTCAAAACCAATTGGTTATGAGAGGAGTAGCCCTGAACCCTTATTAAGCAGATTACAAAGTCACTTTCCGTCCAATGTGAAACATTACTCAACAATAATCACTCGTTCATGAATACCATACAAATCCCCTGATTTTGTAAGAAAGATGTGCCGGGAAGAACAAGAAATCCTATGGGCAATATTCCAAAACCGGTCACTAGTTTTATTAAATAAAATAATAATTAAATGGATCCTTATCCACATTCATTCCCCTGTTTCAATTTATTTATTATTATTTAATCAATTAATTATTCACCTATATATAAAAACCTTCCCTTCATTAATTCAAAATCATTGAAAACGATAAGATCAAGCACTGAAAGTTAAAGTTTATAAGAAGAAAATGGCAGACATAGCGATGTTGATGGCGGAAGAATACGAGAAGATGATGAAGAAGATGACGAGTGACATTGATAGTGACCTGGAGTTATTACCTTCTTCATCAACTATGGTTTTTGCAGTCTGGATCAAACGACCTCGTTTCAAGAAACTGGTTCATGAGCCTAAATCCCAGATCGGTCTCGCAACCATTAACGGATTCTTCTCTCCTTGATCTTCTAATTCAATTCTTGTGTTTCGTTTTTTTTAGTTAACTTGATACTACTACCCCTTTCTTTTCAACTTCATCCATCTGTTTTATGTTAACTTGATTTAATCGATGTAAAATTTGATTTTTATAAAAAACAGTGTTAATATTACGGTGTTGGATTCGATGGATTTATGGTATTCGTAACTGGATTTGGAAATTAAGGAGGTGGGATTAGCTTTAATTACTTGGTTAAACATAATTGGCATTGTCAATTCAATTATGGAGTTTGAAGATATTCAAGAAATTAGCCCCTGCGGTAGTCGGAAAGTTGCAATCTTGAAGATAGTTGTCGTTGGTTGTGGGGAGGGTCGTGATCAATCGCTGTCAGCGGGTCAAATAGATGAAAAATAGTTGTGAAGGTGGGAGCTGGGTTGTCTATCCACTTAGACCATGAGTTGTACCTCACGCGATGGTATCGGGTTGCATCGATTAGGCTCGAGAACACCAAAACATGTATGTCGGGTAGGGCTATTGGGTAGTGCTCTCGAGTACCGATACTCGATCGAGAAGCAACTCTCCCCTCTCTCTCCAACGTCCAATTATTTACATAAATAATTATTTGTTAATATAAAAATAAAAATGGGGAAAGTTTGGTTAAGGAAAGAGAAAGTATAACACTTCACTTGGGTAGGGAAAAAGAAAGGAAGAGGGAATGATGTGACGCTGGATAAGAAAAAGGTAACCCATAACACATGGCCGGACCTCGGAGACGTCGTCGTATTCGGAAGAAAAAAGGTGGTTCGTTTTCTCGACCCCATAATCCGTGGCAGAACTTGAATAACTATTTTGAGAGGGTAAAAATCATTCTAACATGAATTAAAACTTTCATATAGTAACATAACGATGGATTAAAGCTAGTCAAATATTATATACTTGTTTTAAAAAAACGTAAAATAGCGTCGCTTTAAGCGTTAAAGCGATGAGGCTTAGCGTTTCAGTATGCACCTTAGCACTACGATTACTATGATCGATAAAAAGCGAGCGCTTTTCTCTGCTTGAGTGGAAGCGCAAAGCAGCGCGTAAGCACGCTTTAGGTAGCTTTAGATTATTTTAGGCTTTTTAGACGGGCTTTAGATATTAGTGTATGGGTATGTGACATATATGTAGAAGTTAGGTAATATGACATAAATATTTTGGTGTTTAAGTACTTGTGAGTTTTTAGAAATATAAGTACTTAAGTATTTATAATTAGGGTTTATTTCACCAAAATGTATTCAAATTGTCATGTTTTGCTATTGTATATACCGGACTTAAAAATTTTCTATTGTGTGTATGGAACTTTTAATTCGTCGCTATTGCGTATATTAAACTTTCTACTGTATATACTAAACTTGTGCGTTTTTTCTATTTTATGTAACCAAATTATATACAATAACAACAAATTAAAAGTTTGATAAACACAATAGAAACTTTTAAAGTCCGATACACACAATAGGAAAACGTGATAATTTGGATACAATTTATTGAACTAAACCCTTATAATTATAAGTAAATTTAGAAATATATTTTGGTGTTTAAGTACTTTGTGAGTTTTGATTTTTGAATATATCAATTGACACTTTGGAGCTTTAAATATCTATAAGGTAGCATATGACATATATGTAGAAGTTAGGTAATATATAAGTATTTTTGGTAAATTTTGAGTGTTTCGTGTGCTTAAAGAGAGCACATTTGCTTAGCACTTCGGTTTCCAGGACTTTTAGCGTTTTAGGGCACTTTACGTCTTTTAAAACCTAGATTATATATTATTTTATATATAAAAAATAAGATTGTATACTATTTAAATAGATTAAAAAGTAAAGTGGTTAACCTTTTATTTCATGAGCTTGACAGTTTAACTTTGTCACATAATGCACACTTCCAAAGTCCGAAAAGTTTGAAGTTTGCTTATGATTTCTTTCGGGGTTTGTCTATTTTGACCTTTTGTATGTCTAATTTAATCCCTAGTGATGTAATATATTTAAATATGTGACATGCATTTAAAATTGTAATTAATTAATGTGAAATGTTTAGAAGTGAGAGAGGTGATTTCTTAATAGTAGCTTCATTTCTTTGATAAATTGACCGTTTGCATAAGAAGAAAAGTGAAAGACTTTGGAATTCAAAATTACACAGAGCTAGAAGACATATCTCAATATATATATATATATATATATATATCAAAACTTGAAAAGTAAAATCATACTCTGTACCTCTAACCCCTCTCTTTCTCTCTGTCAGATTGCTCTCTGCTCCAATTAAACGACTATTTCTCCTATATTCATAGTCATTGACCAAAAGATTTGGTCTCGGTTGTTCTCTCTTCTTATCCGGCTCACCAGCAGTTCTCTCTACTTCTGGTGTGTAGACAGTAGACTCTTCTTGAAATCCCAAATGCTCCATCGATCGAGTCAACAGTGTTCTCCGGTTGTTCTCTCTAATTCCGGTGTGCCATTTGTCGAAGCGTGAAGACAAAGACACATGGTTATCAACTTGTGTTTTTAAGCCGATTTGTGGATTTTGCTCTATTGTTCTAGGATTCAAGAATCTGATTTCTATTTTTTAAACCTCTTTAGGCTAATCCCGTTAGATGTTAACTCCAAACTTTTAGGAAAGGCCATATATATATATATATATATATATATATATATATATATAAAGAGAGAGGATGGTTAATGTGAAATGATTTTTTTTTACGAAAAGTGCGAGAAGCAATCCGGACCTTACGATTAGTTAATCAATGGCTAAGATTAAATATAATAGTTTAGTAAATAAATCAAATTTTGAGGATACCAACTTAAATAATGAAAGGGTGAAATATACCTTGCACATACCTCTCTCAAATCTCTCTCTCAATTCTCTCGTATAACTCTCTCTCCCTTAATTTTATTTTCAAAACCCTAGTTCACATTATTTTTGTTCTTTCTCTGTACACAATCGACCACAGCGCAGCCATCCATCATCTACCACCACATCGCCGCTCACATCTACCACCACATCGCCGCCCATCATCTACCACCACATCGCCACCCACAACGCATCGCCCAGCGCAGCCATCCATCGTCTACCGCCACCGAGTCGTCTACCACATCGACGTTCTCTCTCAAGCAACCCCTCACCGTTACCACCGCCCTCATTACCGCCCTATCTCTCAACCTCCACCGGTCGCCGCTGCCCTTCTGCTTCCGACGTTACCGCTCGGAGATCTCCTCTTGCCGTCGGCCGCCGCCTTCTGCTTCCGACGTCTCAAACACTTATGGTTCGTGAATCTGAAGCAAAATCGACGGTTCGTGAATCTGAAGCAAAATCAATGGTTCGTGAACCTGAAGCCGCTGCATTCACCGGCCCTGTTATCTTAAATTTACTGTTTTGGATTTTTGTTTGGGATGAATTTCTAATCTGTACAAGAGATAAAAAGTTGAGGCGGCTTCGGTGGATACCAAACTTTGGGACACGTGAAGCCTTATTAAGAAAAATGCAGTTGGATCATGTTGCATTTCTCCTTTGTTTTCTTTTCTTTATTTTTCTTTGGGCGATGACGTGCGTTTATGCCGTGACCATGGTTTAGCTTTTGTATCTCACAAAAGTTAACAGTAAAGGTGTGAACTAATTATCTATGTGGTAAATTTTGCTTATTTTTTTATCATCATTTGGGGTCATTTAGGGGGTGTTTGTTTTAGCTTATTTAGGGCTTATTTTCCGAGGTTATTTTTTATAAGCTAGTTTTTTCCGGCTTATTTTCAGACTTTTGAGCTTATTATGAGTTAGAAGAAGAAAATAAGCCGGACTCGCGAAAAATAAGCCAGAAAAAATGAGCTTATGAAAAATAAGCCCGGAAAAAAAGCCCTTCATAAGCTAAAACAAACACTCCCTTAATCTAAACCCTTTAAATTAACCCTTAAAACAGGCAATCAGTTTCTGCTTTTAAGAAACGTGGGGAAAAACTAAGAAAGAATTTAAATAGTTTAATAACTTGGTCAATATTTTCTCAATTCATTATCCGCTTTCTTCGTTTTTAATTTTAGCTTGTAGCCATTAAAATCTACACTCCTACTAAAACTTGTACCATCAAAGAAATGATACAAGTTTTAATTTTAACCGGTAGCCATTAAAATCTACACTCCTACTAAAACTTGTACCATTTCTTTGATGGATTTCAGCCTTATTTCGCTTTACCCGAGCACCACACACTCATTCTATGCAAGTATGCAACACTCATGCGTGGAATGAGCGTGCGGTGCTCGCTCATTCTTTTGATATATGATACAAATTAAGTATGTTTTTAAAAAATGACTCAAACAATGTATATGTATTATACTATTTTTTCGTTTTATCCGGGCACCCCATGAGTATTATACTAGTTCGTCTAACCAATCATTGGATTAAGCTCATTTTTTTATTTTTGGATTTGGTTTCTTGATGTTTTTAATTTTTGTTATATTTACTTATTTTATTAACTATTTATTACTAACTATATTTAATTAATTAACTACTAACTAATACTAATAAAACTAAATTAACCCTAATTAAACATGCCACTGACATGGTTTTTGAACCATGATGATACATTTAATTAAGTTTAAAAAGGCTTAATATTAAAGAAGATTTAAAATCAACCCAATGCTATTGACATTAGGGGTGTTCAAAACTATCCGTATCCGATCCGAAATCCGAATACCCGAAAAATCCGATCCGAAATTATCCGAAAATTCGGATATCCGAAATTTCAGATACCCGAAATTCGGATATCCGAATTTTCGGATTCGGATTCGGATAGCGTTTTCATAAATTTTCGGATATTCGGATATCCGAAATATCCGAAATATATATTTTTTTATAAATTCATTATTATTTAATATAACAAATACACAATATAAAAAAAAACACCTAGACCCTAATATCTGCTCCTCGCTGCCTCCATACTCCATAGTCCATTCTTGATTTCTTTCCCAGTTTCCATTTTCCATCTCCCGACTCCCGTTCTCCTTTCTTCCGTCGACGACAAGCCCTTATTCTCCACCATTCGACGGCGACTCGACCCCTCCTCTAGTGGCTGACGGCTGATGTGTCGTTTTCTGGCGATTCTCCGGCAGTGACTCGACGGCGACCGAGCCCCCGACGGTGACTCGATTGGCAGCTTCAAGCCTTCAACACAGCCTATTTTAGGTACAGATGATAGCTCTACATGTTTGATAACTCTTGTACATCAAAAGCCAACCAGACAGAAAAAAGATCATTAGGTTTTTAAAGCAAATTGTATCAATGCTAGTATAAATTCTTGATCTTAAAGAATAAACTAGGATAAAGATGATGCATTACTGATGTGAAATTCAGCTTTCTCCTTTATGTTGAATTTGAAATCAAAGGGTATTTTCAATAGCAGTGACTTTCAGAATTACAACTAGGATCAATTCAATCTAAACATGTCACATTTCCCCTCTTTGAACCCACAGGAAACAGTTGGAAGGAATTCATTCATGACAAATTTTCAACACAGTCTATTTTATGTTGTTTCAAAGTTTAAAGTATGTGTAGAATTAACTCATCAAGTAATTATCATCTCTTGTTTTGTGGTTGACTTACTTGATTCAAAGTTCAAACTCAAGTGACATCATTTAATGTTGTTTCAAAGTTCAAACTTATGTGTAGAATTAAGTAGTTATGGGTTCTTGTTTTTTGGTTCACTTGCTTGATTAAATGAAGTTGTAATGTTTAAAAAAAATATAAATTTCGGATATTTCGGATTATCCGGTATCCGAAATTTCGGATTTCGGATATCGGAAATTTCGGATTCGGATTCGGATAGCGAAATGTACTATCCGAAAATGAACACCCCTAATTGGAACTAAACGATTAGGGCCTTCCGCCATCATGCAGGTCAATCTCCGATCGCTCTCCCAAACAAAGTTGTCTTCTCCGACGGCCATGGCTTTGAGAGGAGGTATCAAAGAAAAAGCAAAGCAATTACAGGAATTATTAAGAAAAATCATGTACTTTGAGGTGTTGGGATCCAAACTAAATATCCATTTTTCAAGATAATGAGATTATAAATGTTCTCTGTATATAATTTCTCTCATGTTGAGTTTCTAGAGTCTTGATTTACTATATTAATCTTATTGCCGTTATTAAGACCTAGTATATGGGATCACGCTCGTTGTATTTCAGTTGCTCAACGTTACAACAGTTAGCATTGCTAAGTCTATTGTTGATATCTAAGCGGAAGGGTTGTCAACACCGTTAACTCTGGCATTGAAGGATGGTCAAAGATACTGTTAGTTCACTAATGGTTGTTTGACGGGGAAAGAAAGTTGTGACCTGTGAGGTTATTTCTACAGTCTTGAAGGTTCTTTAAGGGTTTTCAATGATTAGTTGATAAACTCTAAGGGGTGAAGGTGTAACTTCCTTAGTTGACTAATAGTTGTGTTGTCAATTCAGTTCATTATCTCATTTGTTTTTGTCTTTCTTGTTCAGTTCTTGTAATGCATGTTTACATCAATAAGGCAATAATCAATCTTGAGTTGAGTTCTTTGTTCTTGATTGTAATTCTTCTTGTGTTCAATTTCTAACAAGTGCTATCAAAGCCTGGTTAAACCAGGGTTCAATTTTGAGAAGATTAGTGGAAACAATTGAAAGAACAACAGATAAATTGAAAGTCGATCGGAGTGGCAAAAAGAAGATCGATGGCATCTGCCCAGTTTGATTTAGAAAAGTTTGATGGTAAGCACATAGAGTAAAATTTAGCAGGTTGTTCTCCCCACCTAGGGTAATGTTGATTTCTATGAGAATTGTGTGTGTGGTAAAGCACACAGAGTAAAATTTAACAGGGGAACTCCTAATACTGAAGGCATAGTTGATTATATACATTCAGATTTATTGGGGCTTGCTAGAACCGAATCTTTAGGTGGAGCCAAGTACTTCTTGTCCATAAAAAAATGATTATTCACGGAGAGTTTGGATTTTCAGGTTGAGACACAGGGATGAAGCTTTCGAAAAGTTTAAGAAGTGGAAGTTGTTTGTGGAAAATCAAACCGGAAGACGGGCGAAGGTTCTAAGAACAGATAATGGGTTGGAGTTTTGTAGGAATACATTCATCAATTTTTGTAAACAGAATGGTATGGTCATGTAGAAAGGATGAATCGAATTTGTTAGATAAAGTAAGATGCATGTTATTAAGCTCTGTATTGCTAAAGATTTTTTGGGCAGAAGTGGTTACTACTGCAGCTTATCTAGTGAATCGATCACCCTCTTCAGCCGTAAACATGAAGACACCAATGGAAGTTTAGTGGGGAAAGTGTTCTGATTATAGTCATCTAAAGGTATTTGGTTGTTTGGCATTCACACACATTAACCAAGGGAAACTGGAACCTAGGGCCCAAATTGTATATTCTTAGGTTATCCAGATGGGGTTAAAGGCTTTAGGCTGTGGAGGTGCGATGATTTGAAGCCCAAAAAGATAGTGAGTCGGTATGTGGTGTTTAATGAAAATGTATTGTACAAGGATACATTGTTAAACAAGAAATTGTCTCGAGATACACCAATTAAGGTGGAGTTGGGTGGCTCTAAAGAGTCTGATGCATGTGGAGTTACTGCTCAGATGGTACGGTCTCAGTTTCATGGTGCTATTGGTGACTACCAACTTGAGAGAGATATGTCAAGAAGTGGATTAAGCCACCTGTTTGATTTAGGGAAGATGAAGATATATCTGCTTTTGCGTTTGTTATGGCTGAACAAGAAGATTCTTGTGAACCAATTTCATATGAAGAAGTGGTTAAGTCTGTGGATAAAGACAAGTGAAAGCAGGCAATGGAGGAGGAAATGGACTCTTTGTTAAAGAATAAGACTTGGGTACTTGTAGATAAACCAATTGACCAAAAATTGGTGGGGTGTAAGTGGCTGTATAAGATAAAAGAAGGAATTTAGGGGGTTCAAAAGCCTCGATTTAAGGCCTGGTGTAAAAGCCTGGTGTTGCTTTCAATGAAATATTCTCATCGTCGTCAAACATTGCTCTATCACGGTCATTTTGGCATTGACAACATGTAAAGACTTTGAGTTGGAACAGCTGGATGTTAAAACTGCTTTTTTACATGGAGACGTGGAAGACCAAATTTACATGGATCAACTGTAAGGTTTTGTGAAGACTGGAGAAGAACATAAGGTATGTTTGTTACAAAATTCGCCCTATGTGTTGAAACAGTCACCTAGGAGTGGTACAAACGATTTGACAGCTATATGGTTAATCATGGTTTTAATTGAAGTATTTATAATAGTTGTGTGTACTTCTATGAATATGATCCTATTCAATATGTTTATCTGCTGCTTTATGTTGACGATATGCTAGTGGCGCGCAAAGATAAACAACAAATTAAGGCTACTAAAGATTTATTAAAATCTGAATTTGACTAGAAAGAGCTTGGAGATGCTAGGAAAATACTCGGTATGGAGATAACAAGGGATAGTTCTTTGAAAATGTTAAAGTTATCTCAAGTGGGGTATGTAAAAAAAAGTTTTGAGTAAGTTTTTCATGTCCAAGGCAGAAGTGTGCAAACTCCTATCGGGCAGCACTTCAAGTTGTCTGCTAATGACTCACCTGATTCAGAACAAGTTGTTGCAGCCATGTCTAAGGTACCTTATGCAAGAGCACTGGGAAGGTTTGCACAAAACCTGATTTGGCGTATGTTGTAAGTGTGGTAAGTAGGTACTTATTAAATCAAGGTAAACAGCATTGGAGTGCAGTTAAATGGATACTAACTACTAAGGTATCTAATTGGTACAATAGATTATGGGCTAGTGTATAAGGGTGATGATGAGAAGTGTGATGTAATTGGGTTTGCTGATTCAGGTTTTGCAAAAGACTTAGATAAAGGAAGATCGATTAGTGGGTATGTGTTCATTGTGTTTGTGCGCAGTAAGTTGGAAAGCAAGCTTACAACGTGTTGTTGCTCTGTCAACAATTGAGGCAGAGTACATAGCATTAACTGAAGCTATATAAGAGTCTATGTGGCTCAAGGGTTTGATCGTTGAACTTGGTGCATTGATGGGTAGTGTGGTTGTATATGGAGATAATCAAAGTGCTCTTCATTTGACCAAAAATCAAGTATATCATGAGAGAGAAAAACAGATAAATGTGAAGCTTCATTTTATTCGAGATATTGTTGCTTCTAAGATAGTAATAGTGAAGAAGGTAGACACCGAGGAGAATGCATTAGATATGCTGACTAATGCTCTACCGAGAGGAAATTTTGAAAAGTGTTTGAAAATGCTAAAAGTGGGTGTTAAGTGATACAAGTGTTATAATGATTTTGATAAAGACTGTTGTCAATAAAGGTGGAGATTGTGAGGTTATTTCTGCACTCTTGAAGGTTCTTAAAGGATGTTCAATGATTACTTGATAAACTCTAAGGGGTGAAGGTGTAACTTCCTTAGTTGACTAATAGCTATGTTGTCAATTCAGTTCATTATCTCATTTGTATTTTTCTTTCTTGTTCAGTTCTTGTAATGCACGTTTACATCAATAAGGCAATAATCAATCTTGAGGTTGAGTTCTTTGTTGTTGATTGTAATTCTTCTTGTGTTCAATTTCTAACATGATCTAATTTAGGCTAGTGAGCTCAGCCCATTGACAATATAAAGCCAAACTCATTTTGTCTATAAGTAAACCTCTACGTATCAATGTAACCCTAATACAGATGGTGGGAAGTCTGTCTAATATATTCTACGATTTCTAAAATCTCTATAGTTTGCGGTGAACGTAACACGATTGCTCTAATCGTGTGAACCATCTAAATTCTTCTGTGTTATTGATTTTTTTTCGTGCAATTTAATTGTTATGTTCTTAATCTCTGACATCACATTGTCCATAAAGTCTGAAGAGGAAATTAACAAGTAGCAGATGAATATTGGGATTACGCTGGAAGCCAAGCAGGAGTGTAGGACCACCTGCCAGCCATATATAGCTCAGTTATAATTTTAGCTCTATCAATGGAGAGAAGTTACATAAAATTTGAAAAGTATGAACTGATGTTTATTTCTAGGGAAATTAATTAACATTAATATACGTAAAGAGTTATGGCAACTTCTCTTTTAAAATGATAGTTGTATAAATTAACATCTGACTTGTTGAACTTATCTAACGTCTTAGGAGGTCAACCTGACTAAAATATCAAACACAAGAATATGCTGGAATTGGAATTCAATTCCCTTAAATTCTAGGAGATTCTAACAAACCAAACGCCTCCTCACATTTGCAAATTCCCTTTGCATGCGTTCGAATCCCTCTATGCTCTGTTCTTCTCTTTCTTTCTTTTTTCATTGGACATTTACAGTTGGATGCAAGGGAAAGGATTTCAAATTGTAGTTTTTATTTTATTATTATTTTATTTAAACAATTAATTTGATATTTTATTTTTTTATCTCTAATAACTTTTAACATATAATGTTTGGTGTAAATATAAATATATAATTGTCACCGTCCCACTTTTTTCAACATTTCTATATTAATTTTATCAAAATACTTATTTATCTAAAAAAATATTTTTTGAAAGGACAAATGACCAAGAAAGATAGTATATCAAAATTTGTCAATAAAGGTTATATATAAATTTTTTATGCTGAGATTGTAAAAGAGTATCGTGACATGCTAAAATTTTTTGATTTGTTATTAAAAAAAGTATCATTACATGCTAAAAAAATTAAGGTTATTAGGTACAAGATTTTTTTTTATAAAAAACTGAATTTATAATCCTTTTTGGCCAAAAAATTACACATTTATATATCAAAAAATTACCCCTGTGAACAGTAATCTGCAGCTCTTTGAAACACCAATTCGACCCAAAAACTCAATTTTTCCAAATCAAACTTAGGTGCAGCATAACAAACACTCAAGAACACTTCAAAATACCATAATAACAACACATAACATATCTTTAATCATCAAATACCCTTCTTCCTCAATTTCAAGTTTTTGACCCACTTTTAACCAAACAAACCCAATTTCAACCATGGATTCCCCAACTTAACATGTAATACCACAAATCAAACTCAAATATCAACACTTGAACACATTTGATTCTTCAAAACCCTAACTTCAACTATCACCCCAAACTTGACCCATTTACCACAATTGTCAACATAAAAGTCAAAGATCACAACAATCAACAATCTAAACTTAAAATCAAACACCAATCAGGAGTAACACTTACTTGATTCAAGTACCCCAACTTGTGTTGATGTTTTCTTGCCCAACCCAAGCTCCAAGATGAAGAATATGGGGTTCAAACTTCAAATTCTTGAGTCAAAACTCACCAAGCACCAAATTCCCCTTGATTTCTTCTTCTTCTCCTTGTAGTCTCTTTCTAGAACTCTCTCTCTCTCTCTCTTCTCTCGATTTTCTCCAGAGAAAATGAATCTCTTGACTTCAATTGTGAAGTCAACACACACACATATATGTATATATGCTAATTTACATGTTTGGTCCTTGGATTTCTTTCCCATTTACACTTATTCCCCATGTACATATCATCTATATACACTACATGTAACACACACACACACACACACACACACACACACATATATATATATATATATATATCATATAAATAACATCTTAAACATATATATATTTTATTTTACTATTTTCAAGTGAACTTGCCCACATATATATATATTTTATAATTTCCAAAAATCCGGGTATTACATTATGCTATATGTTGATTCTTGCAAGTTAGTATCTATTGTGATTAACTTGCTTGCGTTGTGATTGATCCTAGTGGTCCGGACCTATGCTTGTGATTTAGTACTTTCTACCATGATGGTTCCTAACCATTGAGACGTGTATTAATTCATGTGGCTTCGGCAATTGGGAACCTAGATGCACGGGTGGTTGAGGAATTGGTGCAAAGAGGGGAGGGGGATGATAGTACCCATTATGACCGTGTGGTTCAAAAGGCTGACGAGCGAACAGAACCAGTGTATACACGAGTGGACTTGGGGAACAGGTCATTCACTCCTGACAACCGTTGAATGGTGGAATGCTTCGTGCTCCCCCACCTTGACGGGGAGATATGGTTATCCC
>JAUEJL010090699.1:0-14267 GCA_032274825.1 Drosophyllum lusitanicum
AACTCTCCGATATATATATATATATATATATATATATGTATATATATACTTGCAACACGGATAATTATAGAATGAACATTTTATATAAAAAAATTGTGTATAAATGGAAGATATATATATTAGGGAAAACTGTTATAAAGTGGACTAGGAGACTGATATATCCCATCTTGATTCCAACCCTTTCTTCCATCACGAGCCTCCATCGAGTTAATTTTCTTGATGATTTCATCCACCGGTTAATAAGTTGACAGATTTCTTGAAAAATACCAAATTTCTTGAAAATTGTTGTTTGATGTTGGGAACTTTATTTTGGGTTATTGTATGTTATATTGAACTTGATTAATGTGTTTGGATTGATGATATTATAGGTTATGTTATTTATTTGTTATGCGGGCTATGTTTTTCTTCAATTTTTCTGGTTTTTCTTCAATGTTTCCAATTTATATGCATATACACATACATTAAAAAAAATCTAGAAACCAGATTGACCCACCAATCGAACCGCAGTGAGGAGACCGGGTCATCTAAAAACTCATGTTTTAAAACATTGGTAATTGGAGACAAGGGCTTATATGGCACAACATACTAGTGATCATAACACAGTGTTTGGAAGGACTAAACATTACTACACATGACCTATAACATCAAAATAAGTCTTTTTACATTACAAATCAAAAGAAAAATATAAACTAAAAAAAAAAGAAACCCTGCTAGATCTTAATCCTGGTCTTATTTTAACCTAGTCCTAAGAAATAGTTCTAAGAAATTAAGCCTAGTCCTTGCTCAAGTAGATTTTGTGCCAAGATTTGGTTTGCAGCATCAGAGGGGTGAATTCCATCCCAAAATACATACCCTGTTGCATTTGAGCATGTACCAATTGACCTTTTATTGCAAAGATAAGAAGTCTCAAGTATCCCGGTTCCACAGCAACCCCTCCTTGACTCGAAGAAACCTAAAATAAAACCAATTTCGTAAATCTTCGAATATATTTAACAATACACGCCAAACGGCTTTATGTACATCTTATGAATCACAACTCAAAATTTTGGCAAAGATGTTTGCTAGGCTACATATCTATCCCCAAACAGGGTGATGATTTATGCTCAATAACGTTTTGTCTTACATAACAAAAAGTGGCTTTTTGAATCATTATACCCTTGAATTTATGAATGAGAATAAAAGATAGTTAGTTTATATAAATATAAAAGTCTTAGTTATTATGTATAAAAAAAATTGTTATATACAAATCATCGTTCAAACAATAATGTTCCAAATTTCCAATTTGTCCTTCCAAAGCCCAAGTTAGTGGTAATGAAGTAGTCTGGATGACCCCACCAAAATAAGTAACCCATGAAAAGCTTATATTGTTTAGACTATGTGCGATTGTGTATCCATCCTCCTTCTTTTCCTTGTAACGTCAGCGCCATATCGTTTTTCCATCCCATCCCCCTTCATCTCACTAACCTTCACATCCATCCCCTCAACCATTCTCTATTTATTTATATTTTTAAAAAGAACTAAATTAAGAGAGATGAGAGGGATAGAGAGAAGAAGAGAGAAAAAAAGGGTAAAGAAAGCGTGACTACAGACCAGCTCCATCCCTCGCTTTGAATTTAAGGGGGTGGGGGCGATGGTGTGAGGGGGGCTCACGCTCCATTCCGCGGGATGGATGCACACAGCCTTAGGAGACCTAGGATTAGTTTTGTCCTTTGCTCATAGTGTCTCTTGCTAGGTTTTTTAATTTCTTATGTATTACTTTTCTTCTTGATTAAAAAAATAAAAAAGAATTTAAGCAGTTGTCAATATAATTTTACCATAATCGCTAGGTCTTGTGATCATATTGAGAAGAGGGTTATAGATGTCGAAGACCACAAGTTTTAGGTCTGGATAATTGGCTACTAGATTCCGAGATGTGGCGTTAAGCTTGTTGTTAAACGTTATGGCGTCGGTGTTTAACTTCGGCATACACTCATTGCTTCCTGATTGAAATAGAGTGATGGAAGCGGGTATACATCCGAGTGGTGGTAATGTAGTTACTCCGATCTTTCGTACTCCTAAATCATAAAGATCCTACACGTAATATATAAATAATAGTCAGTGTTATTAAGGAAAGGACAAATTACCGAGAAATATAACATATATAGCAAAACTTGTCTATAAAGGTAACGTGAGACCTTATAACCTTGATTTTTTAGCATGTTATGATAGATTTTTAATTAAAAATTAAAATTTCTTTTTTTGTAAAATTGAAATTTACAATTTTTTTACAATAAATTAAAATTTATAATCTTTTCTGGGCACAAAAGATTATATGTTACCTATATTGACAAAATTTGATATATATGTTATCTTTCTCTACCATTTGCTTTGAAAGAAATCATCGAACCGAAAGTCGATCTAACGGTTACCCACGAATTAGGCGCAATTAATTAATGTTTTGCTTAAGGTTAATCACACAATTTTCATGTGATGTAGCACTTTTTGGTGGTTTGTTTGAAGAAACTGCTTGGTACCTGTATGAAGTTGTAGTATGATTTCAAGAGAATGTTTGAAAAGTGTGAATGTTTATACAACTTCCTCAAAGAGGGATTGATGTAGTAGTTTTGGAGGAAATCACTGCTTCCTGCACTTAAAATGTGAATTCCATTGGAAAATATGTTGGTTGCTCTCTCTTTCCCGACCATCTTCGACACTCGGTTTTGCCAATCCCGATAATATGACAACTGTCGCTTTAACGTAATTGCTTTCTACAACACATAAACAAGCATCTAAATCAAAGAAAAACCTAGACGAGTTGAGTAACAGAATCAAAACAAATCGACTTAAACCTTAGCCCTATTTTCCCAACTTTTATCAAGTTTATCATAAGTACTTAGTGTCTCAAGTATAATACAAAAATTACATTATTTCTTTAGTAAAAACTTTGGCAGCTTTCATTAGAACCAGACAGTTTTTAAGTTCGTCTTTAGAATAACATGCTCTACTAAAATCCGTCCCCAATTAAGAAGGGTTTTAAACCTGGTTGGATACTAAAAAACCGCGCTCAACAGAGTTAAGTACCCAAGGCTTCTAGCCCAATGGTTGGTTAACAAAAGAGATGCATTACATAAGAGCGTGATGTGTGACGATAATAACCAGAACCGGCAGAGGCGAAGTTGGCGCCAATTAGGAGTGAATCATTGGCCCGACTCAGATAAGGTTGCGGGTATGCTTCGAATCCTAAATATTCAGCTGTTCATACAACGTAAATGTAATAATTAGCAACTATCAATTGTTTTTCGAAACTATTAATGTTTTATCTTATTAGAGTTATATATCCTCTTGCTTTATATTCCTACTTATCTTCGTAGTTCATACTCACAAGATCAAGATAAATGTCAAAATTAAGAGAGAAGATGAAGAAAGAGAATTAATTGATTTCACATGTTATCGTCTAATGAGTAGGAAGATAAAGTACGGATATTTAACAGGAGGAAATATAATTTTCGTTTATCTTATAGGTTCTATTTATGACATTTGACGTTAATGCAATTTTTATCACTCATTTTAAATAATGTGTTATCCTAAGAATTTAATTTTATCAAATATTATAGTAATTCAATTTACATGATGAATTTATAATGTTGATTTACCTGAAATAGAAGCTCAAATAGGTATATATCATTCTCATTAATATTTTGAAGGTTTTACTTCACCAAATGTATCCAATTTGTCGCGTTTTGCTATTGTGTGTATCAGGGGCGGACCCAGGATTTGAAATAGATGGTAGCACCGGACCTAAAATTTGAAATGAATGGTGGCACCGGCTCGAAAAAATCGAAATTTACACTACGCGAGATCGAAATTTACACTACGCGGACAAAATTGGATGGTGTCCCGTGCCCCCGTTCCTCTCCACTTGGGTCCGCCCCTGGTGTGTATCGAACAATAAAAGTTTTTATTGTATGTATCAAATTTTTAATTTTTTGTTATTGTATGTATTTTTGGTACACAAAAAAGAAAAAAAATGTATAAGTTTAGTACATACAATATCGATAAATTAAATGTTTGATACATACAATAAAAACTTTTAAAGTCCGATACACACAATAGCAAAATGTGACAAGTTGGATACATTTTGCTGAACTAAACCGTGCCATTTTTGCTGTTTTTTATTTTTATTTTGTCACTAATAAATATTATTTATCAAAAAATAAACAGTTTAACAAAATAGTTGTATCACTTTTATAGCTAAGAGCTTTTGCAGTGATAAGACCACCAGCATCCAATCCAACTTACCCCAATATCACATCAGCATCCCGTTCATCTTTCACCTTCAACTCAACTTACCCCACAAACCCCCACATCCAACCCTATTCAACCCCACATCAAATTTTAATATAATATATATATTAAATGTGAGAGGGAATAAACAAAACAAAAAAAAGAACGGGTTCACAAACCCGTTTTAGAACCCTATATCATGAAACCAATTGGGTGTTTTGGTGTTCCCCACTTACCCAAAGGAACCCGATCTCGGGTAAACCCACCGATGCGAGTGGTCTAACTGTTTGTGATACCATGTTAACATAACTAACTTATCACTAATCGGTCATAGTAATAATACTCATCACTATCGTCATTAACTCTATACACAATTATTTACTTTGTATCTTCTTGGTTAAAAAAGGGGGAAATAAACAAAACGCACAACGAGTTGATGTGCTCGTTAGTTGGGCCACGAGCAACTCCATCACGAGGACATAACGAATCTTCAACAATGGTCTTCTTATTTTTTTTTATCAAGAGATATTTTATATTTTTCTATTAAATTTAATTTCCTAAGCATGACAAGTAACAAAATTATTAGAGAAGATCAATAATAATAATAATAATAATAATAATAATAATAGTGTCTTTAGTTATTTTTTTAAAAAGTAAGTTGTACGAAAATATACAGGGTAAATTGCATTAAAACACAACGAACTTTGTCTTAGTTACAATTATATACAATCAACTTTATTTTCTTAAAAATAATACAACAAACTTTTATAATCCTCACATTGTATGCAAATTGTTGTATACTATAGAAGTTATAGCAAATTTTATTGTATACAAAGGTAACTAAACAACGATATATAAAAAAGTTGTTTGCATACGATGAGAGGATTATAAAAGTTAATTATATTATTTTTAAAAATTTTAAGTTGGTTGTCTACAATGGTAACTAAGACAAAGTTCATTGCATTTTAATGCAATTTGCCTTAATATATATATAACGTTTTATTTTAGAAAACAATATAACCGACTTTGATAATCCTTACATCGTATGCAAGTTGTTGTATACAATATGAATTATGAAAAAGTTCAATATATAGTTATATACAATGATAACTAAAAATCAGACAAAAAAAGTTTTTAGCATACAATTGAATTGAAAGATGAAGAGAGATGATTGTATTACTTTTATGAGAAAAAAAGTTATTTGTATACAATAGTAACTATAATAAACTTTATTGTATTTTTATAAATTAAACAAAACTTATAAACCATTAATCAGATACAACAAACCCTATTACACATTAAATCAAAAACTTGTCATAACCATCACTAATAATCATGAATACCCAACTATGTGTGAAGAATAATTGATCGTTGATATTCGTATATGTTGAAGAATAATATGTATGTTCATAGGATTTCAACTCAAAACTAATGTTAGTCAACACGCCCCCTTGTGTGAGGTTCTTTTTTTTTGCCTAACACATGGATACTTATGGGTTACGTGAAGTCCTTGTGACCTTTAACTAACCACGTGTGAACTTTGCTTTGATACCCATGCAAGTTTGTGGGGTTCCAACTCAAAACCAATTACCTATAAATGAAGTAGCCCATGACTCTTATTAAACACATTACAAAATCACTTTTCGTCCGATATAAGACATTAGTCAACACAATATAAAAGATATTTCCCGGTTTATCGAGCTCCTCCCAAGTCTTAATTAAAAGTCAAGTTATACTCTGATGTATGCAGCTTAACCATTCATGTGTTTGTTTCCTATACTATATGCAAACAATAATACATATATGGTTGAAACTGTAGTACATATAATTACCTGTGTAATCTACTGCTAACTTTCCATTGCAAAACCTGCCAGTAGGATTATGAGTTACAAAGTCTCTTCCATAAGGAAGGAAGTTTGCTTTGAGTAAAGTGTGAAGATGGTTGTTGTTTCCTGCATCCATTACAGAATCACCAAAGATGCATAAAGCTGGAACAATAGGATCACCATTGATGAAGCTCACAAACACCATAAGTACACATGATAAAACTGAAATCCCACTTAAGTACTCCATTATTCTCTCTTTATTACCTCAAATGAATTTCAGCCCCCAAGAATTTTATAGACTTATCTTCCTAAGTCTAACCAAATCATATCTTATAAAGGAAATTTTCTGTTTTGGGGGTGAAAAGTTAGCACTTGGAATTTCAATATATCCACTAATATGAAAAGGGTATGGATACTGTTATTCACCGTTATATGATGTATGTGAGAAGGTTAATCTATTGATGTAACATGTGTATGTGAGATAAATGAGGTATACCTGATAATACACGTATGAAAATGGATTTAATAGGTAGGATGGTATTGTATTTATGAGAGACAAATTTAATAGGTAGGTAGTGTATTTATTAGGACCTAGCTAATTTTTTAATTTTTTTAAAAATTATATTGAAAAAACATTTAGGACGACATGTGTTATATATAATATTAGACAAAATAAAATAAATATCTTATAAAAATCTTAACGCCTAAATTATTATTTTTAGATAATAGTAGATAGAAATAACGCTTGTAAGGAATCCGATTAAAACCAATAAATATAAGCAGCCGTGTGATCTTATATACGATGCCACTAGACGCGCCCCAGCTATCTGTTAAGAAATATCCCTATTTAGAAAATAACCTTAATAACTTAAATCTAAAGTAATAGAGGGGCAAAAATTTGAGGTTGAGTGGTTGACAAATGATAACTTTAATTTGTTAACATATTTTACTTTTATTCATTCTGCTTCTTGTTTTTTTGGTTGTAGGTATTTAGATTTATACAATTGTTATTCTTTTTTTGTTCTTAAACATATATATTCTTATTTGCCTTTAGCTTTTATAGTCTTTTGCTAGAGCCGGTAATCTTTGACATTACCCAAAACCCGGCACAAACCTAACCTCACATGGGTTAACACAAACCCAACATGAAAACAAGCTGGGTCAATAATGAGTCGACACGAAAATGACACGAAATTTTTGGGTTAGGTTTAAGTCAACCCGAAATTGACCCATTTAACCCGTTTAATTATATAATTATTATTGCATTTGCTCAAATTACTATGAGAATAACACACCGTTTAAGAAACTATAATTAATATTGTCTTTATTCTATAAAATAACACTTTTACCCCTTTTAAAACATTTCATTTTTTTAAGACTCAAAGAATTTAACAAGTCCATATATATTCCGTACCCCTAATAAAATTTTGCTACAAATTTTTTACTGCTATTTATGAGATGTTATTTTCATTTTTACCAAAAACATGGAATCAAAATTACCACCGTAAAGCTTCTTTTGCCGCCATAAATGAAAATCATGATTACTAATGCTAATGGCGACGAATCAGATTTATGTTTAATATTAAAAAAGACCGTTGTTAAAGTATAATTATAGTGATTATAAAGTACAATGGTGTCATGATTTTTACTTTTACCTATTTTATGTAATTTTACATTATTTTGAACAAAATAAATATTGAATTTTTGTTGAAATCTAAGTCACGAATCATGATGATTGACCGAAATATTTTCTTAATTCACATGATATAACATAAACAAATTTAAACCATCATTTTGGTGATCTACTGAATAGTCCACTTGCTCTCATAGAAGATATCAAGAGATTAAATCCCAAATGCTTTAATCAAGAGACTCAAATCCCCAAAGAAACTCTAACAGAAAAAATCTCTTGTAACAAATTAATTAAAAATAATATTACTAATGAATATGTTTTGTTTGTTAGATCCCATTAGATTTAGGCCATATGTCTAAAGATTTTATTTTTGTTGCTAAAAATAATGGAGCTACCATATATGCATCAATCACCGATTCAAATTCATTTCTTTCCTTCAACTAAACTTTTAAAAAAAAAAAGTTATCTCTTCTATTCCACCAAATTTGTCTCAAATAATACTCCGACACTTCTAATTTTCATATGGAGCATGTACAAATTTAGTCACTAAAAAGAACGATACTATTGCACCACGTCAAGTTATATATCAATCCTTATTACAAGAAAATTCAGTGAACAATTAAAAAAAGGTTCCATAAGTGATTTAACTTCTTATTCTCGGTTTCTAAGTGCACTATTAGTCGCATTTGGCATAAGGCTAAGTTTTCAGATTGTTAATCACATTTGGCATGAAAAAAGGGGTTCTATAAGTGATTTAGCTTCCTTGTGCTCTGGAACTGAATACGAAAGTTTCAAACTCAGAACCCTAATAGATCAAAATTTGGGTTATCCAACAAAAACCAAACTAATAACCGAAAATGAAATACCGATTGATCGGAACCCAATTGGATAATTCGGGTACGAATATTTTTTAATGAGTTTAATGAAAGCTGATTATGCGTTAATTTTGTGAAAAGTGAGTCAACCTGAACCTAACACGAAATAGAGTGACATGAAACGAACCCAAAACGAAATTAAATTTGGTAAAAAATGGGTCGATACGATAATGACATACCTGTTAACTCGAACCAGATCCGAATCGACAACCCTACCTTTTGCTACCGTTTAATTGTTTCTAAGGTATAAATAATGTTAAGATTTTATGTGTACACTCAACAACATAATGATTTTATATTGAATGTAATAAGACAGTCAAGAGTCACACTTGTGAATTCCTATAAATCAAGCAGTAATGCAACCCTAAAGAGAGAGTAATTATTAAGGTATTGGTTCGTAAAGGTTATTACGAATCACGAGTACGTTGGTACTCCCTCCATTCCAAAAATATTATACACTTTCGTCTTTTTGAAGTTTTTTTTCAACTTTAACCTTATACATTTTTGTTTTTGTTATATAATACATGATGAAAATTATACTAATAAAAATATATTTAAAACACAATCCATTCATATATTTTCATCAAGTATTATTTAATAGAAACAAAAATATGTAATGTCAAAGTTGAAAAAGAATGACTTCAAGAAGTCAAAATTGTACAATATATTTGGGACGGAGTGAGTATTTAACTTAGGAGAATATCGAACAAGGTTATAACTAATTTATATATTTATTAGTATAATAAATATATGTGATGATTAATTAATTTTATATTTACCGAAAATTGAACAAATGATTTTGGATTAAATTGTTTGAATTTTTGGATAATATTTGTATATTTGATAGGACCGAATTTCGTATATGTTTATACCAGCCCAAAGTATTTTGAATATATGAATGAGATAAATAGATTTGATAATTATCTATTTAAGATTGATAGAGTTTGAATTTGATCCTACATCGGTTATTGTGGTAAACTTTAAGGGTTTTCAAACACTATAAATAAGGATCAATAGTCCTTATAATAGGTTACACATATTCTCTCCCTGCTCTCTAGTTATCGAAAATTGGGAGCCCTTCTTCAAACCGAAATTCGATTTCTTAGTTAAATATTTAACATCCTAGCTTCGGGTGTGTTCGCGGGTTTGCAAGATCTAGCTAGAATGAGCTCTTGGGATATCATCATAGTAAATTAAGCTTGAGCAACCAAGATATTATTTATAACCTTTTTTGGAGGTTTCTTTTGTAAGTATTTAAAATAAACTAGATCTAGTTTCGAGTTTTACAAATTTAATAGGTTTTTATATTATATCGTATCTGCTCATCTTGATATTCTTGGTAATCAACTTTTATGAAACAAAAGTTACTAATTTTATAAAACCAAAGTGTTCATCGTTTTATAAACTGGATATTCATTTTATCCGGTAAAACCTAAAAGTGATATCAGAGCTTCGGTTCATTTTTATCTCAAATACTTTTTATGATCCGTTCTAATTTGTATTTTAAAGTTTTAATTTTCTCTTCTTCTACCTTTCTTTGGTTGTTCGAAAATCACAAGGGAAAGGACAGTTTGTTTTCTTCCAGGATCAGTTTTTTGGTTTGGTTGATTAATCGCAAACAGTTAGTTCCGGGATCAAGTTCGAAACTTGATTGTTCAATCATGTGACGTTTTGGAATTTCATTCCAGAACACACAGGGATGTGTTAGAATAAATAATTAAAAGGTTTATTGATCACTTTGGCATAGAAAATGTTCGGTTTGATCAAACAATTATCCGAAAAGGCTTAGGGTTTTCCATAACAGGTTAAAGTTTTAAACTAATTTACCTTTTGGATCATATGAGAAATTTGTAATTTCTCATGCTATAATGTGGTGGGCGAGTTTAGGGTCGATTAAAATTGTTTTAATCGCGAAACGGCATCGAAGAGACGAACCGAAACCAAGCCTGGGTCGATTTTTCGACTTAGGACTCTTGGAATAGGTTAGGGCTGTATTTTTATCGCTAAAGTCCAAAAGGATTGAGTCTAGGTCGGCTTGATAGTCAGTTGGTTTGTACACATTTTTAGACCCACAGGCCACAGATCTAGCTTTTCGGTTCTGGGTTTTTGAAGCCAAAGGTGATTGCAAAATGTCCTATGGGCCGATCCATGTTCATGAATTCGAAAACCACAATGGGTTGGACCTATTGATGGTTTCTAAGTTATTGGGTTTGAAAACCCGATAAAGATGCAACCTTAAAAAACCTAAAACTAAATTTTGGACCCACTCATATTTTTGTATATATTTTGATATAGGTTCTAAGGTGTATGAATTTAGTGTTTAAAAAAATCGACATTGTACTAGTGTATATTTTATTACCCTAAAGCTATAAATGAAAACGCTAATTTTAAGGTATGTTCTTGAAAATTAATGAAAGTAATCACATTTTCTACTAAATTCTTAATTTAATCCATAATCACATTTTAGTAAAAAAAATTTCTTAAAGCCAAATATTATAACTTTATGAAAAGTTTTATATTCTCCTACAAAGTAATCATACTTATCTTCCTACTCATCAAATCAAGAGTTCAAAACTAGTGTCCAAATCAATTTAGGAGTTGAGGAAAGAGAGTTAGTGAATTCCATATATATGTCATCTTCTTGTGAGTAAGAAGACGAAGTAGGAGGATATAATAGAAATAAATAGAATTTTCCCAACTTTATATTCAAATAAATAATTTTTTTCAAAAATTAATTATTAAAATAGGAAAAACTAATTAAATGAGAATAGCCATGAGATACATATGCCACTACATTGAATACAATAAAGGAACCAGATTCCAAAGCGCATTTGATCAAAAAGAAGAACAATAAACTTTCATCTGTGGCCATTAAGTGTGCCCCAAAAGCAACCAAAAAACATGTCAATAACATAGCTTAAAGCATAACAAAAAAGCAAAGAATATGCATCACAAGAACACGTTTTCATCATCTTGTTCTTCATCTTCAATCACTCTTCAAGATCAAAGCCAAAACCAATATTAATCACAAGAAAAAGCAGAAATAGTTCAATCAATAACTTATGGGAAGCATGGGATCAAGTGAGTTGATCAAGTCCATCTTGATCATGGCTGGAATCCCTCTTGCGTTTTGTGTTTCTTGTTCTTTACTTGCGAGAAGTGCACGTAGAAAGAACTCATCATTGCCGGATGAAACCGAAGAAATGAAATTCGATTGCATGGGTTGTGATGATGAGGATGATATAGCGAAAGACGGAGATGAGAATCAACTAAAAGAGCAAATTTTCGTCCTTAGGAATAAGATTGAAGAGCTCCAAGAACTTGAAAGGGAGATAGAGATTCGGTTTTTTCGATTTATTGACTTAAAAGATCAAGAATACGCGTTAATGGAGGTCCAGAACAGTTTGCGTGTAGAGAAAGAAAGAGCCGAGTTCTTGGAAAGGGAGTTGACATCAATGGAGGAAGAGCAGAAGAAGTTTGATGAGATGGTGATCGAGTATCTAAAAGCGTTGGGAGAACTTGAATCATCGAGATTGGAAAACGGGTTGCTTCGAAGAAGGGAGAAAAAGCTTTTGAAGAAAACTAGAGAAAGTTGGAGGTTGATTAGGAGACAGAATTTGAAGATCGAAGCACGAGAAGCAGAAATGTTGCATAACAAACTCGAGTTAAAAAGAAAAGAGGTTGTAATTCATGGGCTTGGACTTCAAGTAGAGGAAATGAGAGATGTGATTACGCAGATGAAGAACGAGAAGAACGAGGTTTTGAACAAGCTACAGACCGCAGAGAACGAAGTTGCATCAAAGGTAAGCCGTAGAGGCGGGATACATGGGCGGGACTAGCGTAAGTAACGTGTCAAAACGAGTTGGGTCAGGTTTAATTGATTTGAAACCACTTTTTACATGATTTATAGGGCTAATGTAAGTGTATATATATCACTTAAATATTCAACTTTTTTCATTAGAACAACCAATTTATTAAAATTATTATATATGTTACACAAGTGCCAAATTGAACACATATTGTCTAATGAAATGAACTTAGGTGTTTTAATTAAAAGACAAAAATATAATTTATGTGTTATGAAATTGTTTTCTGTTCATTTTTTTAATAAACTCAAGGACGTTTTTGTCTTTAAATATATGTTTTGCTTATAAAATATTATGCTAGCTTTAATAGATATATATTTTTTAAATAAAATATTGTATATATGAGAGGCCTCCACATTAAACATTTCTATTTTAAATGACAGGTGATTTTTACATACTATTTTCTCATATACAATAATAATCGTTATTTTCATATTTTTATAAAATTCAAATTATCGAGAAAGATAATCTAAATATCAAAATTTGTCAATAAAGGTAACGTCCGTTTTTTTGGTCGAGAAATGATTATAAATTTCAATTTGTAACAAAAAGGGGTATAATGTGAAATTTATACCTTTTTTTGTTACAAATTGAAATTTATAATCTTTTTTTTGTTAGGTCTAAGAGGTCATTATACCCTTTTTTGTTACAATTTAAAGTTTATAATCCTTTCTCGGCCAAAAAAAATTGGATGCTATCTTTATTGACAATTTTCGATATTTAGGTTAACTTTCTCGACAATTTTCCCTTTCTATTATTTTGACATACCAATTGATTGATACCAGTCTTAATAAAATCCCAAAGGCCGACGATAAACAAAAAGTTTATAAGTTTAATAGTTTATTAATAAAAACAAAGTCACTAATAGTTTAACCAACAAAATGTTTTCATTCAATTCGGTTAACCATTAAAGTTTTTTTCTAAACGATTTTACAATAAAGTTTTGAATTTGTTATGATTTAAACATCAAAGTTTTTTTGAAATGGTTTAAATCTTGAAGTTTTGTTAAAAAAACTAATTCATCACTTAAGTTTTGTATAGTTTTCGATTTTACCCTCTCTACTTGATTATGCATTTTAGTTTTATTAAAAAATTAACAAAAGTTTGAAGGTTAAACCATATTTTAACAAAAATTTAAGGGTTAAATTGTTTGAAAAAAAATTTAAGGTTTAAACCAAAAAGAAGGTGTAACATTGAGGATTAAATCATAACAAATTCAAACTTTTTGGTAAAATCATTTGATAAAAAACTTTGACGGTTAAACCGAAACTAAACTAAACTTTGATGGTTAAACCATTATTGACCCTAAAAACAATTAACATTTACCAAACAAGACATTGGATAATATATTCTATCGAAAATAGTATAGTCGGAGAATCCATGAAAACATATTTTATTAGGGTTTATTTCTTTAAAATGTATTAAACTATACCCCAAATGTTAATATATGTATCCACCTTCGAAAAATGTTATTGTATCTATTGAACTTTTTTTTGTTGTTATTGTACGTATTTTGATTACATAAAAAAACAAAAAAAAGTGTAAGTTTAGTACATACAATAGGAAGTTTAATACACACAATAACACGTTTTTTTGAAAGTTTGATACTGATGTGCGTATAGCGTACCAGTTTTAAATTTATAAATCCGAGTTATATAGCACGACTACAACACAAATAGGCAAGAGAACCTAATCGTATCGTAGTATAGTAAATAAGTATGGGTGTTGAACACAAGGGGAACGAGTATGATTTTGAATATAACTCTACTAATTAAATATTAAACTAATATAAACAACTAAAGGG
>JAUEJL010090710.1:0-14264 GCA_032274825.1 Drosophyllum lusitanicum
CATCATGATTATGTTTTGATTGTTTGGCAAATGTTTGATGAAATTGTTGAATCAAAGGATGTGGAAACTATGGATTTATGTTATAATGTGTTTTCTATGATTGGCAAATGTTCAATAAAGCTTTTGAATTGAAGGTTGTGGAAATTGGGAACTCAGTATATGATGTGTTTTAAAAAGGGCTTTTCAAAATAAGACCATTGATCCATTTAGGAGATGGTCTATGTTAAAGTTGTGTTTTTACATAATGGTTTTTGAAACCTGATACTCCATGTAGGAGTAAGCTTTGATTTTGTAATAACGAATATGCTTTTAAGTTAATGAAAAACACAATATTCTTTGGGGGTTCAACGCCAAGCAAAAATTTCATTGTATCCTCTTTCATTTCTGGAGTGGGGTCATTTGGGATAATTCTCAAGATTTCGTTCTTCAATTCATTCAATTTATGTATGATGGATGACAATTTTTCTGTATCACCCCTTAGACATGCAACACATGATTCTACAAAATCAAACGCTTCATTCGCGAAATTTTCATTCTTATAGTTGTTTGGGCCATGCTTGTTGCACGAAAAAGATATGTTGGCACAAATAAACATGTCTAGTAAAATGGTTGCAACTACAAACAACGGTGCTATCTTCTTGGTTCAAAACCACCTAAAAACATTTAGAAAAATGATTAATAACCTATGTAAATATATATAAAACATAGTTGCATACATTACTATGTTTTAAAATTAAAAGAAAGAAAATAATAGAAACAAATATCCAAAACAAAAGGTAAGATAGTATGTTTACAGTGTCATAAGATAACATCATTGCAAAAAATCAACTGCACATATGCAATTCCCAAAATAGGAAATGACATCACATATCGTAATGCACATACGCAACAAATAAAAAAAACTTGAAGTTCTATAACAATGCACATATACAAACTGCAAATTACTTGAGATACATTTGGATGCTACTAAGTTGGTGAAAAATCAACGTTCGCTTCATTTCCCATATCAACGTTGCTGTTTGTGTGAATCAAATATTCATTAGCGACTTCTTCTTCCTTTCTTCCCTTGATATTCTCATCATGAATATCTCTTTTTCCTTCCCTTTTCCAGTAGTTGGTTGCATAACGCCACGACTTTGATGCCTGGGGGCGGTTGTTTTATTTCTTTTACCAAATGTGCGAGTTGCCCAGTCTTTACTGATTCTTCGATTTGCTTTTTTAACTGAAAAGAGTCGTTGGTATGATGCCCTTTGTCTGCATGAAACTCGCAATACTTTTCTTAATTTCTTTTCTCAAGAGGTGCCAGCATAGGCCTAGGTGGTAAGAAGCTATGGCTAGCCTCCACTGTGGCTATTATCTCTTGTGGGGTTTTAGTCAATGCTGTGAGGTGGGGCTTTCTGCTTTCTCCACTTTGATACGGGATTCCCCTACGACCTTCGGACATCCTTCTATCGTTGAAAGATGCCGGGAAAAAAGATGGAGTGAAGTATCTTCTTAGGGCTCCTGTTTTCCATTGAGGCAGCTTGGTTGTTGAGGATCCTTTTCATGACGCCTCGTCCAACTATCCTGCGGCCTCCTTTCCTCTGATGAATGCTCTTGCCATCTCCATCATTTCATCAACCGTCTTTGGTACGTTATTGCAATATTTCTCTATCAACCGTTTGGATTTTATTCCATGTACGAAGCCGGAAATTCTCATTTTTTCGTCGACTCCTCCAATCTCTTGGCTTTCCTTTAAATAACGTCCCATGAAGGCCCATAAAGTCTCCCCTTCCTTCTATTTGATATTATGTATCTCCACCGGGTCTCTTGTGTATCTCTTCTGCTGCATGAAGTTGGATAGAAAACTTTTTCTGAGGCTTTCGAAGGTGTCAATGCTTTCTTCTGGGAGATGATCGAACCATACTCCAGCCGGTCCTATGAGGGTTTGGGCGAACATATGGCACCATACGGGCATCGACCAACGTTCTACCTCAGCAGCGCCCATGAATATTCGGAGGTGGTCTTCTGGGTCTGTTGTTCCTTCATACATTTTCACATGAGATGGCATCTTTATTTTTCCTACAAACTTAAAACGGGCTATCCTTTGAGTGAACTTAGTCGACTCAGAGGGGTGATAGGGGCGTGTTAACTCCTCTTCCTCGAGGTTGTTTCTAAATGGTTCGATGCGAATGGATTGAGTGGTGAGGTAGGTGTTGGGTCCTAGACCAATGAGTGGGATAGTTTGAGAGGTGGTTGTAGAAACAATAGGCCTTACTGTGGTTGGCCCTTCTCCGAAATGTAGTCTAGTTTGTACCTCCTTTAACCTTTCTTCTTTCTCATGGCTTTCAACGAGTGTTTTACGTAATTGGTAGTTCTGTCGAACTACCTCCGGGGTTATTTGTAGGGGGTTTTCTGGGGTGTCGGAGATTCGTGTTGTCGTGACAACAGATTGGACTGTTGGAGTAGTAGGGAGGGTGGTTGTGGTGTTTCCAGACGAACCAAGGATGAGAAAATCAAGAGATGGAACTGTGGATGGCTCCATAACAACCGAGTCCCACGGATGGCGCCAAATGTTGAAACAAGAGGTCCACCGGCTTCAACACGTAAGTGGGAGGGACGTCCGGATCAGCACTATAGGAGTGAGGCCTGCAAAACAAACAAGGTTAGCCTCGCCACGAGGGGGTTGGCCTCGTGACCAAGCTCCGGCGCAAGGATAAGTTTCGTGTGTGTAAAGGGAGAGAATGTTAAAGGAATGAAGGAAGGATGAGTGAGTATGAATTACCGTTTGACATGCCTTGTAGATTTATTTATAGACTGGTGAACAAGAATGATACTTCCTTTTATCCGCTGGTTTGGAGAGTAACTCCTTCTTCCAGTCAAACCCTCGAGACCAGCGACCAACATGCTCTACTGGTGATGTGACTGATCCTAGGGGTTGACCATCTGCTGCATAGCCTGCTTTGGGAGACTGTGCTTGTCCTCTTTGGAAAAGGTATCCTTAAACATCCTTTTAGTAACCCATACAATGGAGGCTTGAACAGTACCTATGACTGCTTATGTTTTTACTTCCTGATTTGTAAGTTGCATTACTGATTACTGTGAGGTGCTTGGTCCAGATGACACTTAGAAGGTAAAGGTACGGACGACACCTAAAAGGTGAAGGTCCGGACGATGCTTGGGAGGTGGAGCTCCGGATGATCGTTGGAAGGTATAGGTTCGGCCAAGGCTTAGAAGGCGAAGGTCCGGACATACCTCATCACCTAAATTTTCAAGTCTTGCTTGCAGACAAACCAAAAACCCAAAAAGTGTACTAAAATCCATGCTCGAACGTTATGTATCAGTTGCTTTAGTTTTCAACCCTCCACAAATTATTCCAAAATACCTTTTGGGCAAAGTGTACTAAAATCCAACATATTTTGACTAAAATTTCATCATATGTAATGAAATCTAATTTTTATATATACATACAACAAAATTTGTAGAATGTTTCATTGTATACAACTATACATATTACATATAATCATACTGATTTTCACATTTTGTTTATCTTTCATCTCTCTTGTTCATGAAGTTTATGAATACATTCTGATTCATTACCCAATCTCATCGATAATTATCCATTATGGTGGTAAAGTGAGGCGGAGTTTGAATAGATCTACACTAGTGTTAAAATTTGGGGTTTGAAACTCATGGTCTTCGCTTCGAACTCTCCACAACGATTTGGGTTTTGTCGACTCAAGGTTCTTTCGGATAAGATTCTGGTTCAAACTTATGTTTTACACTTCAAACTTTGAAACTCTTTTTCTTCAAAGATTCATCAATTCAAGGTTCTTCAACGATTTCAATTTCATCAATTCAAAGTTCTACAATTTAGATTTCGTCAATTCAAGGTTTTTCAACTATTTTGGTTTCAACGATTCAAGGTTCATCAACGATTCTTTTCCGATTATGTGTTTTTCCGTTCAAGATTTGTTTATGGTCCAAATTTGTTGACAATTAAGGTTCTTCAAAGATTTTTCTATTAGAGTTTTTATTTTTTATCTTGTTTATACAATTTCTTTGGTTCTACGAAGATAAGGGTTTTGTCTGGTTCAATTCAAAATATTTTAGGGTTTTGATTTTGGTTCACATAGGATTTTAGTTTAAGAATAACTAAGATTCGATATTCAAGTTTCAATTGCGGAGGTTTTTAAATGCAATCATTTCTAAATATGTTCACCTTCAAGTTTGAGCGAGTTCTTGTTCATCTTGAAGTTCTTGATGAACACATGAGGAATATGACAAAGATACTAGTTCTTGTTCACCTTCAAGTTATTGAAGTTCAAGTGAGTTCTATTCAGGGTAGCCATTGCATATATCGGTAGCTTTTTAGAAAGTTTGTTTTATTATTCGAGAAAAATACAATTTAGTTGTACATAATGACTATTTAGGTAAAATTCATTGTATTTTGATGCACTTTATCCTACTCTTTTACGATAGGACATTTTAAATAACTGAAAACATTCATTCAACAATATACAAGTTATTGCAGCATAATTGCTCCAGAAAAACTAGATACCAGACTGTTACAATTAATTTATGAACAGAAGGTCAGAAGATAGATGGGTTCATCTTCAATCTCTGATCTCTCAGCCCTTTTTCAATCTGTTATTTCTAGTGCATGTGTTTGGTCATGAACTTAGAAACAAAACTTACATTACATAGAACAAGACTATACCTTTTCAACAGTGTTTAGATACAGATGGAGCAATCAATAAATTACACCCACTTTTGGGACCCAAAATAACCAGCAGGTCTGTCATCCTTGATGGGTAAAAAATACTCCTGCAGACAATGTAAAACACACAGACAGCAAGGATTAGTGATGGCCCATCTTCCATTTATACCAATTTTCTACTAGACTGAGATGACCTGGTCACTAGCAATATTTGCTAAAGGTGAAACTAAAGCCATATTTGACTCTGGATTTTATCATTTGACTGTCTAAAAGGTCTGGCTAGTAATTATATCTTAATACATATTGGCCCATATTTAAGATATTAACTACCAACTATGCCACATAAAAGACCATCTTCACCTGATACGACTCAGACTTTCTTTCTGAAACGATAAAAATGTACCAGATTTACACAGACAAAACCAAACATCTCGCAACATAGCTTCATGACATTCTTTTCTATATCTATAAATGTAAATTCTTTGGTTATTTCATGAAAAAAGCCATGTCCCATTTTGACCATCTAGCCCTATTAATTTTAATTTAAAACACAATTAAATTCCAAATTGTATTTCACAGAAAAAAATTGTATTTTGCCAAAAATAATAGTCAAATTTCATGAAAAGAAAAATCAAGTGTATTTTCGGGAAAGAAACACTTGTTTGCCCTTTTTATGCAGTATTAGTGCTTCGCGAATTAAAGTGCAAGTTCAGTATGCATAGGCTATTTGCTTTTACGCTGATAGCAGCAACTGCCTGGTAGGACATTACACGACACACAATGTGTTACAAAGTTATATGCTTTGTAATCAAAGAAGTGAATATAAAAAATTCATAGATTGCAGCAACTTGGGTACCTTCATATTGAGGGAGGTAAAGAGTATATCAAGAAGCGAAAGCAAAAATTCTATCTGCAATCTTGGTTCGGCAAATTGGACATTCAGTACAGGCAAGTGAACAAGATTTACACACTGCAAAAAAGTTGAGGTATAAAAAAGGTTAAATACCATCAATCACTTTACAAAAAGTTGAGGTATAAAAATGTTAAATACCATCAATCATGTTTAAGTATAGTGAGAAGTAACAGTATTGAAAAGCAAAGTGCTTAGAAGCAACTTACAACTAAAATGGCGGCAGGGAAGAAGCATTGCTGCTGTTGGCGACTCAAAGCATACTTTACATACATGAGAATTCGCATCTCCATTCCCAATGTAATTGACCTCCTTCTCCTTCATCTCTTGCATTCGAGCCTGAGCGCATGTTAATTACTTAATTATGAACAAAGAAAAAGCTGGTGGAAAAGCAACTAAGCATTCTCTCAGATAAAGCTAAAAATTAGAGGTAGCAACTTTGATCCATTTGTCTGTGATTGGATCATTCAGTTTATGTTTGATCTTTAGGTTAAACAGGTAAAACAGAAAATAGCAAATAAAATTGGTCAAACAGGATGAAAGTCTTCCACAGTGTATTTTTAAGGCATAAAATCACCTAAATCATTTTACTTAAAAAACTAGATACCTATAGTTCATATTTGACAGATTACCTGTTAATGAAGTATCTATATATTTTTAACAAAAATTATTTCAGGTCAATCCAACTCAAATAAATATCCATCTTGTCCAGACCCGCCGGCCCTATTCCCCACCTCTTCTCAAAATCAACTAAAAGCCATTGACATCTTGATTGCTGATTAAAATAATAAGATTAATCATTTGGAGGAAAAATAACTATGTACCTTCAAACGAGCAACAAGGGGCTCTTCCGTAGTCACATTATGAGCTGTTTGTGAAACCTCCAAAACTTGCCTCTCTTTAACAACTGAATTATTTCGATCACTATCTTCTACTTTAGGGAAATTCACAGACTCAAGTCTCTCAACATGACTTCCATTACTATTTGATTCAAGAACAGCACCTTTTCTTTCTTTTTTTAGCTGAGCAACAAGAACCCACATGTTTGCCAAATCATTTTCCAAGGCCGCTTCCTTTTTCTTTGCCTCCTCAAGTTTTTTCCTATATTCCTCTTCTATTACTTCTTTCTCAGATAATGCAGCCTCAAGCCTTGATTCCCGTTGCTTCCTTGCCTGCAATTCCATTCTTAGATCTTCAGGTTCAAGGTTCCACAAGTCAAACTCGTCATAGGAATCCTTCACTCTACCAGAAGACCGCCCTTTCCGACTAGGTTTTGTGGCATCGTACTTGCGGCTACCACCATTTACCGATTTGGAGTTTACCAACTCACAAGCAGTCACCAATTCTTTCTCGAGTTTTGCATTCTCTAGTGAAAGTTTTGTGACTTCACCAGCTAAATGTTTTAGTTCAACCGCAGCAGCAGATGCTAATTCCTTTGCATAAGAGGCTTCTTCTGACAATTTCTGATTCTGCACATATAATCCACTATTTTCCTCTAGAATTTGAACATGTTCAAGTTTTAGTTTTTCGTTCTCTACCTCCTGATGGAAAGGAAAAAGAAGGAATCAGAGATAAAAGTCAGTAAAACCATATTACCTACTTCCATATATAAATCCAGAACCAATGGTTGGAACTACTAAAAATTACGAAGCTAGAAAAGGGTTGTGAAAGCAGTAAATGTAGCTATTTCAACCCATTTGCTTATGAACAAGTTAATGGGTTAAACAGGTGAACAGTTGTCCAAATTCTTTTTAATGCGTACAACCTCCTAAGTCGTCTACATCCAAGGTTCAATGATTATTGTAATACTATAATTCTTATAATCATCTTTAATGAATTAATCACATGTGAAAAATCTGCACATAGTCGATAAAAAGTGGTTGTGACATGTGGGTCAGCACCAATCTGATTCAATGCATGCTAAAAAATTACCCATTACAATGCGAAACAATGACCCAGCCGGTCCATCTTTGCACCTCTAGAAAGCAGGAATGAGTAAAACAAGAATGTGAAAGGATGTTAAACTACCACTGACATCACAGCACAACAGCTAGAAGTCTACATGATACACACGTCGCAACTGATGCTTCAGTGTAACTATGAGTAAATATCAGATAATACAGGATTTATAAAATGACTGAATGCAAAAATGATAATAATAATAATTATTATAATTATTATTATTATTATCACAAATCTTGACATGCATGCAATCCTGACTGCAATGGCAGAACATGTCCCAGCATGAGTGAGGACTGTATAATCTATAGTGAGCACTTGAAAGACATCAAACTGGAACCTCACGGGCTCCTCATATAGTGTACTAAAGTTCTAGAAAGAGAAAGAACTAATTAAAAAACAGCATATTGTTAGAAGGCCAATACAAGCAAACCAACAACCCACAGAATCATCCCAGGTTTGTAGTTATCACCTGAATCTTAATTTTAGTCCTTAACCCATCAATGTACTCTTTGGATCCATGTGGTTCCACAGATGTCCTTGGCTTCTCATTAGCCATAGCCAACTGTTGCTCAAGCAGCATGATTCTCTCTTGGAGTTCTTTGTTTTCCGCAGACTGCAATAGAACGAAGAATAAAGTCAACTACTTAGGGAGAAAAAGCAAAAATATGCATACTATTTTGAACTTATAGATTGCTAGATGCCCCAGAAATTATGGAAAGATGTGGATAGCATAATACTTAGACGTAAAAAATTTCCGACATCAACTTTGACAATGTAGTATTGATATGATAACAAAAAAACATACATATGTAAAAGAAATTGACATGATTCAATAATTACAAGCCTTTGCACTATCCATCTATATACCTTGTTCTGCAATTCTTCCTGCAGGATTCGGTTGTCTGCTGACTTGAGCTGCAATCATGAAACGAGATTTGAGGAAAATAATCAACGATTAACGTCATATGACTCATATGTTGGCTTAAAATGCCAATACCTATTACCATGTAACACACCCGTAATCAACCTTCTAATTACTTTCAGTTACATTGAGAAGCTTATGTTCACCATTACTGCCAAACTATCAAGGGTATCTTTACAAGAATACTAACCTCTAACTCAAAACCCTTTTCATCACACTCCGTCATTAACTTCATCATTGTCTGTTTAGAGAGAGAAAATAAAAATCAAATGTTAGTAAATTTAACAATGTAGAGATTGCGAGAAATACGGAAAAAACAACTTTGAAAGGAAAACTAGAGGGGGGAAAGTGTACCTGCTGCATATCAGCTAATGATGTATTAGAAATTGAAGCTTCATTGCTTTCAACAATCTGTTTCTCCAAGTCCCTCATTTGCCTTCTCTTTTCTTCTATTTCATGCTCCAGTTGATCGATCTGGGTATCAGCATATGTTTATAAGTAATCTATTTGTCTATTGCATCGTCACCATAGCCAAAACACGAGAACAATAATTTATTTATATACTCCCTCAGGATTTGTGGTTGAAACATTTGACCAAATAACATCCAGAGTCCAGATGAAGATTATGCTTAGGTAAGCTAGGTACTAAAGCTAATACTTTATGTCAAAAAGTCTAAACTGTAATTCAAATGTTATTTAATAGCAGACACAAATTGAAATTTTCTATTAAAGAGCAGCACTCTGTTACCTAAATTAGTCATGTTGTGTGAAGAAAGGTAGGTGTGGGTGAGAACAATGCTTACTTGGGTTTTGGAGCTCTCAGGATCATTTGCGGACTGCTCCATTAAACGCTTCATGGTACTTGTGCTGAATGCAATTTCTCCGGCTAGCATCTTCACTCTCTCCACTAGAAGGTCCATCTCATCTATCGAGAGCACCCCCTATGGTCAAACAAAATAAAATTAAAATCAAGGCTTTTACTTTTGTAGTCTGGTAAAAGAAAAAAGACCATCTATCGAGAGCACCCCCCCATGGTCAAACATTTCTCTCTTGTACACAAACTATCAGCTAATAACATGTATGATTTGCGGAATTCATGATTGCAAAAGTAGTTGGAGCAACTAATATGAATAAATATACCAAGGTTGCACCATGCTTACCAATTTTTCTGTCTATGTAAGCTAAAAGTGCAGGATAAAACGAAGAAGTTCACTAAATATTAAACCATTTACATGAAAACAGGTTTATTTGGGTAATATTCTAGTATTGGCGGTTAAAAAAGTTATACAAAACTCGGATACAAAGACGGCTCATACGATTTAATTGTCACCAAAAGTATACACTCAAGTGTTTACAACCTCCTGAATTGTTTAATTTAAAAAAGCTGGATCCTTACCTAAACAAAACTTTTGCAATAATACATGATATACTAATTAATTCTGACAAATAAAAGGAAATATCAAGGTGTTGGTGAGGCAACCCAGCAAGTTCTGCACTGTTCTAAAATTCTAAAGCACCAGCTTTACCCACTCATTTAGTCACCTTCATAGACTAACACCAACTGAAAAATAGCAGAATCTTCACTGCAGTGCAAGAGATTTCTGTGTAACTAAACATATGGGCTATCTAACCCTGCATAATACAGGTCTGTTCATAATTTAGCTAAAATATTTCATTTTTAAGCTATTTCTGAAACCACTAGCATTTGAGGATGTGCTTATTATAGCATAAAGAAGATAAAGTTCATGCAGGTATTTACTACTAGGAATAAGATGATAAGCAGTTACAGAAAGAAATATATAGTTCCTCATTCCCAATATCTGTTGTATTGCATTAATTTTAATCTGAAGTTCCATATTAAGAGATAAATCCTAGTCCTACACAAAATCTATAAGAAAACACATGGATAGAAAGAACAATTGCTGCTAAACATACTGTTGGCAACTGCACGCCACTGGCAGAACCGCTAATGACTTCACCCGCTTGAGTAGATTCGGTAATAGTGCTATCCACTGCTGATAAATTGCCGGAAATTAAGTCATTTTGAGTATCGCTATGCAAGAGCTGAGAGCCATTCAGAAACAAATGTCAATAACAAGCTCAAGGTTTCATAGATCAAATTCAATAAACAAAGGTTGCTGAATATCCAGATAAAATCACAAAACATGCAAAGGACTTGGAGAGCAATTCGCTTGAACAAATTACACATCAACAAGAAGTTGACCAGAAAATCAAGCACTTCATATTTCATAATATGAATTCATATCTCCTGGAAACTACTTTTGAGTTTTGAGATGATAATCTTGAAGACATAATGTGGATGATGAAGGTTAAATGCGATTGTGATTTGTGAGATCAGGCTTACAAGTAGAATAAATCAAGAACAATTAACGTACATCATTATCATTAGCAGAAAGAGTCCCCTGATTAGCAGATACATCAGTCAACCCAGGAATTGTATTTTTTGAGGAAACAAGTATTAACTTTGTTAGCCTCTGAATTCGACTCATGAGAGCAGCCTTGGCTTCTTCCTCTTCCTCTAAACGAGATTGCATCTTCACTTGTCCTTCTTCTAACTATTACACATATAGTAGATGTTACACTAAAAGTAAAATATATAATGCGGGTTGTCTGATGGGATTAGACAAATCCTGCCACCAGTAAAGAAGTGTTCATACAGATAAGCAACTTGTGATAGAAAATAAGAAGAAAGAGAACCTTTTGTTTTAAGGTCATTATCTCTTCTGGATTGACACCAACAAGCATCCCCCTTCGCAATTGATCAAGCTCTAATTTGAGAGCTGATATCTCTCTTTGGTACTTCTTAATCAAAGATTTTTCATCAATAATCTGCGCAAGATGGATGTTTAAGAGCAAAAAGAAGGCGTGAGATTAATATCTCCATTCTCAAAATACAGCAAAGTAAATTAGATGCTGATGTTGACATAGCAAACCTTATTCTGAGAGGCATAGATTTCGATGCGTTTGGCCCTATTTGCAAACTTCAACGTATTATGAGTCTCCTCCATACTACTAGACGCCGGAGTTATGGTGCAGATAAGCTGAAAAACAGAAGTTGGATATCGTAATTGAGAGCATATTCATCAACTCAAAAAAAGGTGTGAACTTAATACCATGAACAGGTTCGGAAAGAAAAGCTAGTGATAGTCAGAACTAAAAGGTCGAGTTTTTTAATGCATACCGAGACATGTCCATGGCCACTTAATGAAGACTGTAGAATGCGGGTAAGCTTGGAATCTCTATAAGGAATATGAGAAGCCCTTCCCTCACTAAGCTTCCCAATAACCTGTATGTCAGTTCAGATACATTATCCATGTAAGATCAACATTTAATGGAGATACTTGTCAACAACAGAACTTGAAATTTGAATGACTTGTATGATTTCATCCTACTATGATATTATATAAAAAAATTGTAGGGGAGATAACAATATCTTGTTGCAACAAGTAACCATTTAATAAATCTCTGCTGACATTGATACTAATAAATAGAATTTTCGACGGTTTTGTTTAAGAAATAATAACCACTTACAGTTCCAAGGGTAAGTAGACTTTTGTTTATGTAAGAACCTTCCTTCCTCCTCAGTCCAGTTGTTTCAGTTTTGGAGCTCTCTGATCCCGCTAGATCGATTAGATTCTAGAACACAATAAAAGATTACTGAATAAAACATGCAACAAAAAATAACTTGCGATCTAAGGAAACATAAAATAAGTCGTGCATACAAGTTGAGAAAATATGACTCCGTCGTACTCGTCACCATGGGAGCTACTTTCAATCATCTGCAAGTGGATGGGCAATGAAAAGAGAAAGATATTAACTTATAGAAACACAAATGACAAATTCTTCATTAGTGGAGGGCCAATGAAAAGAGATGGTGCTAAACAGGCCAAAAACAGAATCCTACAATTGTCATTTGCGTGCAAAGTATTGACATGAAAATGAAAGACGAATCGGACAGTATTATATGATCCAACATTTTGTTAGATTCATAATTCAAGTTAACTAGATAAGATAGTAAATCTGTAACTTAAGTTTTTCATATTTCATAAGCTATGTTACAAGAAGTAATTAGAAGATACATACACATACACATATATTGACACACACAGAAACATACATAAAAAGGATCATTTATTCTACTCATGCTCTTTTGTTTCAGAAATATGGACCTGGTTATTTAGATGGTGTATTTAGACTTGGGGCAACATACTTTGACCAATTTGTTTCTTTATTGCTGGAAAGTGGGGATTCAAAGTAAAAAAGAATATTCATAGGTTCTGCAAGTGGATGTTTAATGTCGATTGTCTGGAAGGCAAGAAATAATTGGGTATTTGAAGAAAAGAGATGGTCAGCTTCGATGATTGTTGCTGAATTCAAGCTACGTTATTCTTATGGTTGAAATTTAGGGCGAAATGTAATGACCTCATTTGGTCAATGTGGAGTTGTAATCCTATTTTAATTTTCTAATCTTTGTGAACTTGTGTCTAGCGTCTTGCTAGTATCATTTAATAAAATTTTATGAGTTTTCTAGGTGGGGGTGATGGCAATGCCGAAGCTCCTTATCTAGATTTCTCTTTTTGCCGTTCAAAAAAAAGTAATAATATGGTTGCTACTTTTCCCTAATATGATTACCATTTACCATATAGAGGATATGGTAATGTTTCACACATTTTGTAAAAATCTTTCCCTAATATGATTACCATATAGAGGATAATCGGTCATTGACCAATGAACTCAATGATAATTGGTCAAAAAGCGGACTCGGTCAGACCTGGTAAACAATTTTTAGCGAATGTACGTCATAGACCCTAATTTCTTCTATCTCTTTCACTTTCATGGCAAAAAGAAGAAGTTGCATGCTGTAAACCCTAACTCAGGTCGCTCATCTCGATCGCACGCAGCTGGTCTCTCTGTGTTTCAGTCACTCCGATAGGCAGAAGAAGGTCAACAGACCGTCTCTCTCTCTCTCTCTGTGTGTGTTAAAATCGCACTTTTAATTGAACTGAACCGGATGGAACTTTTTGATTTCTGGATTCTAAACATCAAGGGCATCAGCGATAAGATCGCACATTTGATTGCAAGTCATTAACCCTAACTTTCTTCTGGAACTCTTTCCCTCTGTTTAAATTATTTGATTTCTGGATAGTGCATAATAAACGTTGATGGGATCAAGCTATCAGCGACAGGCACTTTTAATTGAATCTGATTTCTGATTTAGATATGTGATAAATCTAGAACTGAAGTAAATTGCGCCTACTGTTTCTAATTGAATCAAAGTGAACATTGTGCCTACTGTTTGATTGAATTTGATTTCTAACTTCAATAGTTGAATACTTGAACATGTTTATTTATTGTTAATTCTATTTTGCTACGAACGTATAATATGTGATTATTTGAATATTTGGCTATTTGTCATACATATAATTTTGGAATCTTACCGAAATAACCCTATCAGAGTAATCCCCGAGTATCATTGCCTAGGCCGAGTACTCGCTACGGCTCCGTCGACAGAGCTCGAGCAGCTCGTAGCAAGTCTTACAACATTGGTTAGACTCGTAATTTAAAGTTAATTAGATAACACAATAACTTTAGTTTTCCATATTGATAAGCTATGTTACAAGAACCAATTAAGGGGTACATACACATATATATATTGACACACACACACATATACACATTATGGTAATAACATGATTGCTACTTTTCCCTAATACCACTAACACTACCCCCCCCCCAAAAAAAAAACACAC